>JBAKBP010027894.1:0-29429 GCA_037953745.1 Lithodes maja | reverse complement strand
GTATCACGCAAGACCTCTACTCCATGCTTGCGCCCCGCCCACATCACGCAACCCCGTCCTCTATGGTCGCAAAAAACTTCCTGAGCAGGGTTCGAGCCTCCCAGGTGCTTCTGCATTGGCTGTGCCTCAGCCTCTGACGAACTGCCCCGGGCAAACTCAGAAAACTTCGAAGACACACCAATGTTGCAGGCCAAAGACACAGCTGCTGTAGGTGGTTTGCTAGGACAGACTCTTGCAAAGTGCCCCTTTTCATGACAATGATAACACTCCAACTCCCCCTCTGGGCTTCCCTTGGTACTGGGAAGGGCCCGGCCCCTTCTTAAATGGGACGGTGCTAGTCTTGTGGTCAGTCTTGATATCATAGCTCTTGTACTTGTTTGCATAATGTATATCACCAACTCGGGGGGGGTGGGGCGTCACGCCCCTTGTTACCTGCCTCACTACGCTGGGCAGACCCGCACCCACGAATTAGTGATAGCCGGAGGTCAGCCATCTCAGCTGCCTCCTGTAGAGTTTTAGGGTTCTTTTCTTTAATAGTTAAAGTCATATCTGCACCTGTACACTTATAAAACTGCTCGAGCAGAAACAGCTCAGTCAACTGTTCGGCCGTCTCAGCTTTCTCAGAACGTGTCCAGTTTGTAAGTGCATCTTTTAAGTCCCGGGCATGTTCAAGAAAGGTCGCCTCCCTAGTCTTTGTAACACCCCGAAACTTCAATCGATATGTTTCTGGTTGCAACTCGTATGCCCGTAGGACAGCTCTCTTCAATTCTGGGTAGTCAATGCAAGACTCTAAAGGCAGTGCATCATAAGCCTTCAGACCCTTACCCGTAAGTCTTGAGGAGACCAGAGCTGCCCACTTCTCTTCAGGCCAATTATGCTCCCTACACTTCTTCTCAAAACGATTAAAAAATTCTGTGACTTCAGTTTCACTAAATGCCGGCACCAACTTGACTAAGTGGGACAAGGACTGTTCTCTTACTTGGCCCTCACGGCCCATCCGAATCCCTGTCGACTCTGCACGAGTCTTATCTAAATCTATTTGAGCACAATATTTCTCTGAGTCGTACCTAAGCTCAGCCTCATGCCTCCTAGTCTCAGCCTCAATCTCATGCTTCCTAGCCTCAACCTCAATCTCCTGCTTCCTAGCCTCATTCTCCTGCTTCCTAGACTCAGCCTCAATCTCATACTTCCTAGACTCAATTTTAGCAAGCTCAAGTCTAAATATCATATCTGGAGACAGGCAGGAAGAGGGAGCTGCCACTACTGAAGGAGGGGGGGCAAGAACTGGGGAACCACCATACGCACCGCCCGAGGGCACTCCAATCTTCCAATTCTCATCCCTCTGTGGGAGAGTGCTAACCTCCGGCAACTGAGTGGACGGCACTGTGGGAGTCGAGTGAGAGGGGATCTGGGGAGGAACCCCCCCAAACGCCCTCTCCTCCGAAACCCCATGTCGCCCACGCAACACCCAGGAAATCAGCTCCCCCTTGGACATCCCTCCCACATTGGATAGACCCAAACCTTGGCTATCAGGTGCAAGCCATAAACATTCACCCCAGTCAGCCTCTCCTCCGTCACATGGTACTGCTTACTCACAAAAAGTCTAGCATCCTCCTCACTAGTTACTAACGGCACCTCCTCAAATGGCATCTCTCGCTCCTCGTCAATACTAGGGCACGACATACTGAAGTTCACAAAAAATTCTCGAGACAAAAGTGTTAAACTCCCTTATGTAAGCACTAATTACTAAATTAACTGGAGTCTCTTAAATGCTCTCCTAATTGCCTTACAAAAAAAAATATTCTTCAATATGTACGCTAAAGTACGAACAAACAAATGTTGTACAACTCTGCAAAAAATTATACTGTTCACAAAATCCTAAGCAAGGTCGCCATTTGTTACGACCGGGCACTCGGGTACACTAGGGCTCTTACACAGGACTCGAGTATGGCTCGCTGCCACAACGGAAACACACGATCCCAACCCCAGAGTACTGCCAGCCGAACAAAAAACGCCACTACACTCCAGAGTTCTATCTGCTATAACGGGGTATACCAGAACTCGGTACTAGCGTTTCACACAACAGACTAATAACTAGACGGGAGTTATCTAGTCTGGTCAACAATCAAACAAAGAAGAAAGTACTACAACACTAAAGAATAGTGTTGGCCGAAGCCGAAGTAATCCACCCTTGAACTAAGAACTTAAGAAGTCCTCCACCCTCTACTTCGGATCGGCACTATTACGTTACGTTAAACAATAGTCCTCGAGCATCAAGCAAGGAATCTTCTGATAAAGTTAGATGCTTCTCGAATACTCGTAAGAAGTAAGTATCGGATTTTGAACAGCAATTTAATGAATAACTCACTGGTAATTAAAGGCTTTAAATTGACATAAGAAGAATTATAAGAATAAGCAATAGGATATGGCAAACATTAAGAAGAAGTACTCCGACAATGCACTGGCAATAGCCTACTAAGATTGTGCTCGTGGGCCACTAATCTCTGAAGTAGCTAAGCGTGCCACACATGAAATCAATAGTGCATAAACAATAATATACATAAGGAGAAGCTTCAATACTATGCTGTATCTGCTGGTCGAGCAAAGTCTAGCTGGGATACATAAGGTTAAGAGACAATGGCTGAGCAAGCGGCTCGTAGCCTAGCGAGGTCCTTAAGACTGTGCGGCCAAATTACGTTAATTGACGGGATGCTCTCTTGAGAGATCCAGATCACTAGTATCTGGTTCTCTCCTGGCGATCCTCTCAAAGTCAAGCAAATGAGATAGCACAGTGTTGGGTGGCAGAGGCAAAAGCCCTCACTCGCAACACAGTGCTAAACTCCCACGGTACACAGTCAGAAAGACCACCTAGGCGTTCCACGTCTCCGTTGCAATTGTACTGGTTCAACCGCAACCTAGTACTCATAGGAAATCACAACTCAGAAACCCTATCCCAGTCTAGCATTGCCTAAACCAGCAGAAAACAGGAACATGAATAATCGCACACAGGGAAATGCATATACGAGTGCAACAAACATCAATCAATCCTATTCTAGTTAACCCTTCCAAAAATAGGCTATCTAACAGGCACTTATCTCGTGAGAACTCAAGCGATAATACTTTGGCTGACTAAATCTGCACCAAAGGGGTCATTGGTTAAAAAGGGACGAGAAGAGAAGAAGATAGGCTGTTCAGAGAGTAGAGAAAGTTCACATCAGTCGGAAGAATATGGATAGTTGCAAGGGATATGAGAAGTCGCTCTGCCTGATGAGTTCTAAGGAATTGTGGCGAGGACCTCTCCTTTTTATACTCGGCCCTCTAGTGAGCATATCGCCAACTACTAAGGACCGCCCACTAGCAATCGTTACGTAATATTCTCTCTCAATCTGGGATCGACAAAGGATTTCCCACGCGCTGAGAGGGAGGAGGGAGGAGGGAGGGAGGCCTACCTACCTCGTGGCGCGCTCACGGGCCGTCGTTACATAACTCTCTCTCTTCTCCTCATCATTACATATAAGTCCCACACACAATACTTATAACTAATGATATAAAATAGAACTCGTTGACTCAGATGACAACAAAATACATATTTATAATACTTATAGTACAACGGCTCACATAAACTAAGTTAGGAAACTCTACACAGACTACAGCCAAAGTTCCTGCCCTGACGATCCTAGCGAGAGTGGGGCCTGACTGGGCGTTCTGTACAGCATGCTCATACTCGACATGCGTCACACCTCCCCCAAGATTTTACTTGCTCAACCCTGAGCTAAAATCTGATATACAGAACCCCATCAAACCCCTCACACCCAGCGACCGCATGGCACTAAAACAACGCTGAGTTTATCACTAAAACACATCTTATAAAAAAAAAATTCACATTTCATAACTCCTCCCAACAATAGTAAAAGACATAATATCATGCTCCCAGAGCGAGCTTACAGCAGCTCAGCCGTTTGATAGTTCGTGGACTACTCAAACTCTATAGGCTATGACAAACTTATACAATTATCTATATCAAAAAGAAAGAGTTTTTATATGATTTTTATATTTTAATATGTTTTTTCCGGCTGCACTATAAGGGCAGCCTATTTTCTTCTATACCAAACGCTCAACAATCCTGCTTTATGACCCAATACGCTGGGCTACAACCGCGAGCCAACAAGCACCAAGCGCAAAATACTATTCAAACTAAAGCAGGAGGCTACCCGTGTGTCAATCTACCCAGGATCATATACCCTTGAACGACCATCTGCAACCACGTTGTCACAACCGGCAATATGGCGTATGTCCAGGTTATATACCAATAACCTTAGTGACCACCTGGTCAGCCTCATACTCCGATTGTGAAACTGGTCCAAGATCTTGAGAGGGTGATGATCTGGGTAAACTACAACGACCGGACCATAGGCTATAACATAGACCTCGAAATGCCCCAGCGCATCATCGTCCTTTTCACTTTCATTCATCAGGTTCTGAAACGTTGCTAGTGCATTCTTAAGTCCATCAGGCATAACATTGCACTGGTAGGTACTCCCGTCCACAACAAAACCACATACCTCTTTAGCACGCTCGGACAAAGTTACAAGCAACGACCACTCACGACATTCCTTATCCCTCAGACCCTTCGTCCACACGTAATCCAGCTCTGCTTGCACCATAGGCTGTCGAGCAGGATTTATACGGTAGGGAATTAAACTGAGCCTTGCACTATCTCCAGCCTGCATGTCGGATTCTACCCCGTACATCAGGCCTGGAGAAGCAACAAACATGCGAAAGTACTGCCATAGCCTAGTAAATAACTGCCTTGCACTGTCTCCACGAACAACATGCCTAGTGCCCTCCCACAACCCAGCCGAGACCGCAGCTTCTAACCTGTAGTCTCCCTCCTTCTCCACCTTCGTCCCTAGAACAGCCAGGTCATGAGAGGGACAATCAGTACCACCTGTGCAGTCACTCCCATAGTTCATTATTGCTAAGGCTTCCCCGCCGATACCGTACATGCGCACCCCCGCATTCCTTGTGACGACATCTGCCTGCGCAGCATCACCGCTTTCAGCGACATGGCCAGATACAGTCGGTCTATGGTAGGGCTGTTGCATTAGACTAGAGCAGCATTGGGAGGCTATGCGACGACCGGGCACTGCGATACCACAGCCGACCTTACCAATCTGCTCAATGTCCTCCTTTTGACCACCACCCTTGGCAGCCATGGGTCGACCCTGACCTGGCAACCATGCCAAAGCCTCGTCGCCCACCTTGACCCACCGAAACAACGAGGCTAACGGTCTTTCAACAGTCACGTGACCTGCCCGTGGAACATCTTGCACCGCCCGAGTTGTGAGACTCAGGGGCTCGGCACAACCAGTGGGGTATGAACCGAGCTGGTGCTGGAGTGCTGCACACTGCTGCTCAGGCAGGTGCTCTAGCGCTTCCACAGCCACCAGACTCGTGTCCCCCGCCCACGGCTCCGCCGAGACATAACAATCCCTTCTCTTCTCCACCTGTGCCCTACTACCCCCCTCTCCTTCTCCACCTTGGCCGCGGCAGACCAACGCAGGGACAGCAGGATGCTCAGGTGGTTGCCTCACAAACTCCTCCAACAGGTTCACATGACATGCTTCCCCGTCCTCGTGTTTGATCTCGACAGCACCATTACCACACTTCTGAACTTCCGGATCCTCCAACTGCAGTTTACAAATATCTGAGGGAACCAACCCGTCCAGATGCTTCCGAAGCAACCCAAGTCCTCCCCCAATATCAAACTGAGCAACCCTTTTTTCTCTCCGTGTGCAACGTTGCTGCCTCGGAGTCTCTTCCTGCCCTACCTCCTCACTAGCTGTGACAGGTCCTGGGGCCTCTCCAGACTCCAACATAGGTGCCAATACTAAATCACCCAGGAGAGCCGCCGAGTCAAAACTCTTAAAACCAACTCCAGCTTTAGCCTCCTCCTGTTGATCGTTCCTCTGCTGGTCTGAAGACGGAGGACTAGGCTGTGACACTTTAGCTGCCCGAGCTCGGGTGACAGCACACGCCATGGGTTCTGCCTGGCACCGCTCGACACACTCTTGCTCTTCCCTACTCACGTCGGCCGTCCTCTCGGCAACGACTAAGGGTAGAACCTCAGAAGCGGGCATTGCAAAGTCGTTGCCGAGAAGAAGGTCGACGCCCTCCACTGGCAGTTTCTCCACAATCCCGACATCCAATTCACGTGCCACACCATCCACCTCCAACTCCAACCGCACCAGCGGGTATGACCGAGTTGCATTAATACCCTGCACCACTACCACCCGAGCCGCATTTATAGGGTAGCCAGTCAAGTTTTTCATCAAAGTCTGGGAAGCACCTGTATCACGCAAGACCTCTACTCCATGCTTGCGCCCCGCCCACATCACGCAACCCCGTCCTCTATGGTCGCAAAAAACTTCCTGAGCAGGGTTCGAGCCTCCCAGGTGCTTCTGCATTGGCTGTGCCTCAGCCTCTGACGAACTGCCCCGGGCAAACTCAGAAAACTTCGAAGACACACCAATGTTGCAGGCCAAAGACACAGCTGCTGTAGGTGGTTTGCTAGGACAGACTCTTGCAAAGTGCCCCTTTTCATGACAATGATAACACTCCAACTCCCCTCTGGGCTTCCCTTGGTACTGGGAAGGGCCCGGCCCCTTCTTAAATGGGACGGTGCTAGTCTTGTGGTCAGTCTTGGTATCATAGCTCTTGTACTTGTTTGCATAATGTATATCACCAACTCGGGGGGGTGGGGCGTCACGCCCCTTGTTACCTGCCTCACTACGCTGGGCAGACCCGCACCCACGAATTAGTGATAGCCGGAGGTCAGCCATCTCAGCTGCCTCCTGTAGAGTTTTAGGGTTCTTTTCTTTAATAGTTAAAGTCATATCTGCACCTGTACACTTATAAAACTGCTCGAGCAGAAACAGCTCAGTCAACTGTTCGGCCGTCTCAGCTTTCTCAGAACGTGTCCAGTTTGTAAGTGCATCTTTTAAGTCCCGGGCATGTTCAAGAAAGGTCGCCTCCCTAGTCTTTGTAACACCCCGAAACTTCAATCGATATGTTTCTGGTTGCAACTCGTATGCCCGTAGGACAGCTCTCTTCAATTCTGGGTAGTCAATGCAAGACTCTAAAGGCAGTGCATCATAAGCCTTCAGACCCTTACCCGTAAGTCTTGAGGAGACCAGAGCTGCCCACTTCTCTTCAGGCCAATTATGCTCCCTACACTTCTTCTCAAAACGATTAAAAAATTCTGTGACTTCAGTTTCACTAAATGCCGGCACCAACTTGACTAAGTGGGACAAGGACTGTTCTCTTACTTGGCCCTCACGGCCCATCCGAATCCCTGTCGACTCTGCACGAGTCTTATCTAAATCTATTTGAGCACAATATTTCTCTGAGTCGTACCTAAGCTCAGCCTCATGCCTCCTAGTCTCAGCCTCAATCTCATGCTTCCTAGCCTCAACCTCAATCTCCTGCTTCCTAGCCTCATTCTCCTGCTTCCTAGACTCAGCCTCAATCTCATACTTCCTAGACTCAATTTTAGCAAGCTCAAGTCTAAATATCATATCTGGAGACAGGCAGGAAGAGGGAGCTGCCACTACTGAAGGAGGGGGGGCAAGAACTGGGGAACCACCATACGCACCGCCCGAGGGCACTCCAATCTTCCAATTCTCATCCCTCTGTGGGAGAGTGCTAACCTCCGGCAACTGAGTGGACGGCACTGTGGGAGTCGAGTGAGAGGGGATCTGGGGAGGAACCCCCCCAAACGCCCTCTCCTCCGAAACCCCATGTCGCCCACGCAACACCCAGGAAATCAGCTCCCCCTTGGACATCCCTCCTACATTGGATCTGCCCAAAACCTTGGCTATCAGGTGCAAGCCATAAATATTCACCCCAGTCAACCTCTCCTCCGTCACATGGTACTGCTTACTCACAAAAAGTCTAGCATCCTCCTCACTAGTTACTAACGGCACCTCCTCAAATGGCATCTCTCGCTCCTCGTCAATACTAGGGCACGACATACTGAAGTTCACAAAAAATTCTCGAGACAAAAGTGTTAAACTCCCTTATGTAAGCACTAATTACTAAATTAACTGGAGTCTCTTAAATGCTCTCCTAATTGCCTTACAAAAAAAAATATTCTTCAATATGTACGCTAAAGTACGAACAAACAAATGTTGTACAACTCTGCAAAAAATTATACTGTTCACAAAATCCTAAGCAAGGTCGCCATTTGTTACGACCGGGCACTCGGGTACACTAGGGCTCTTACACAGGACTCGAGTATGGCTCGCTGCCACAACGGAAACACACGATCCCAACCCCAGAGTACTGCCAGCCGAACAAAAAACGCCACTACACTCCAGAGTTCTATCTGCTATAACGGGGTATACCAGAACTCGGTACTAGCGTTTCACACAACAGACTAATAACTAGACGGGAGTTATCTAGTCTGGTCAACAATCAAACAAAGAAGAAAGTACTACAACACTAAAGAATAGTGTTGGCCGAAGCCGAAGTAATCCACCCTTGAACTAAGAACTTAAGAAGTCCTCCACCCTCTACTTCGGATCGGCACTATTACGTTACGTTAAACAATAGTCCTCGAGCATCAAGCAAGGAATCTTCTGATAAAGTTAGATGCTTCTCGAATACTCGTAAGAAGTAAGTATCGGATTTTGAACAGCAATTTAATGAATAACTCACTGGTAATTAAAGGCTTTAAATTGACATAAGAAGAATTATAAGAATAAGCAATAGGATATGGCAAACATTAAGAAGAAGTACTCCGACAATGCACTGGCAATAGCCTACTAAGATTGTGCTCGTGGGCCACTAATCTCTGAAGTAGCTAAGCGTGCCACACATGAAATCAATAGTGCATAAACAATAATATACATAAGGAGAAGCTTCAATACTATGCTGTATCTGCTGGTCGAGCAAAGTCTAGCTGGGATACATAAGGTTAAGAGACAATGGCTGAGCAAGCGGCTCGTAGCCTAGCGAGGTCCTTAAGACTGTGCGGCCAAATTACGTTAATTGACGGGATGCTCTCTTGAGAGATCCAGATCACTAGTATCTGGTTCTCTCCTGGCGATCCTCTCAAAGTCAAGCAAATGAGATAGCACAGTGTTGGGTGGCAGAGGCAAAAGCCCTCACTCGCAACACAGTGCTAAACTCCCACGGTACACAGTCAGAAAGACCACCTAGGCGTTCCACGTCTCCGTTGCAATTGTACTGGTTCAACCGCAACCTAGTACTCATAGGAAATCACAACTCAGAAACCCTATCCCAGTCTAGCATTGCCTAAACCAGCAGAAAACAGGAACATGAATAATCGCACACAGGGAAATGCATATACGAGTGCAACAAACATCAATCAATCCTATTCTAGTTAACCCTTCCAAAAATAGGCTATCTAACAGGCACTTATCTCGTGAGAACTCAAGCGATAATACTTTGGCTGACTAAATCTGCACCAAAGGGGTCATTGGTTAAAAAGGGACGAGAAGAGAAGAAGATAGGCTGTTCAGAGAGTAGAGAAAGTTCACATCAGTCGGAAGAATATGGATAGTTGCAAGGGATATGAGAAGTCGCTCTGCCTGATGAGTTCTAAAGAATTGTGGCGAGGACCTCTCCTTTTTATACTCGGCCCTCTAGTGAGCATATCGCCAACTACTAAGGACCGCCCACTAGCAATCGTTACGTAATATTCTCTCTCAATCTGGGATCGACAAAGGATTTCCCACGCGCTGAGAGGGAGGAGGGAGGAGGGAGGGAGGCCTACCTACCTCGTGGCGCGCTCACGGGCCGTCGTTACATAACTCTCTCTCTTCTCCTCATCATTACATATAAGTCCCACACACAATACATATAACTAATGATATAAAATAGAACTCGTTGACTCAGATGAAAACAAAATACATATTTATAATACTTATAGTACAACGGCTCACATAAACTAAGTTAGGAAACTCTACACAGACTACAGCCAAAGTTCCTGCCCTGACGATCCTAGCGAGAGTGGGGCCTGACTGGGCGTTCTGTACAGCATGCTCATACTCGACATGCGTCACAATGTCTAGAAGCAGCTCGCCGAGAAAAATCAAATGGCACCAAGTAGAATTCCCTAAGACTTATAGTTTGGGCTACAGAGGACTTTTAAAGTCCAAAAAACAGAACCCAAGGTTTTTGAGAAACATATTTTCGATTCTGGGCGAATGGCTAGGCGAAAATAAAATCTAAGACCATGTCTAGAAGCAGCTCGCCGAGAAAAATCGAATGGCACCAAGTAGAATTCCCTAGGACTTATAGTTTGGGCTACAGAGGACTTTTAATGTCCAAAAAACGGAACCCAAGGTTTTTGAGAAAAATATTTTCAATTCTGGGCGAATGGCTGTGCGAAAATTAAACCTAAGACCATTTCTAGAAGACGTTCGGCGAGAAAAATCGAATGGCATCAAGTAGAATTCCGTAGGACTTATAGTTTGGGCTACAGAGGACTTTTAATGTCCAAAAAACGAAACCCAAGGTTTTTGAGACACATATTTTCAATTCTGGGTGAATGGCTGGGCGAATATAAAATCAGACCATATCTAGAAGCAGCTCGCCGAGAAAAATCGAATGGCACCAAGTAGAATTCCGTAGGACTTATAGTTTGGGCTACAGAGGACTTTTAAAGTCCAAAAACGGAACCCAAGGTTTTTGAGAAAAATATTTTCGATTCTGGGCGAATGGCTGGGCGAAAATAAAATCAAAGACCATGTCTAGAAGCAGCTCGCCGAGAAAAAACGAATGGCACCAAGTAGAATTCCCTAGGACTTATAGTTTGGGCTACAGAGGACTTTTAAAGTCCAAAAAATGGAACCCAAGGTTTTTGATACAAATATTTTCGATTCTGGGCGAATGGCTTGGCGAAAATAAAATCTAAGACCATGTCTAGAAGCAGCTCGCCGAGAAAAATCGAATGGCAGCAAGTAGAATTCCCTAGGACTTATAGTTTGGGCTACAGAGGACTTTTAAAGTCCAAAAAACGGAACCCAAGGTTTTTGAGAAACATATTTTCGATTCTGGGCGAATGGCTAGGCGAAAATAAAATCTAAGACCATGTCTAGAACCAGCTCGCCGAGAAAAATCGAATGGCACCAAGTAGAATTCCCTAGGACTTATAGTTTGGGCTACAGAGGACTTTTAATGTCCAAAAAACGGAACCCAAGGTTTTTGAGAAACATATTTTCGATTCTGGCCGAATGGCTGGGCGAAAATAAATCTAAGACCATGTCTAGAAGCAGCTCGCCAAGAAAAATCGAATGGCACCAAGTAGAATTCCCTAGGACTTATAGTTTGGGCTACAGAGGACTTTTAAAGTCCAAAAAACGGAACCCAAGGTTTTTGAGAAAAATATTTTCGATTCTGGGCGAATGGCTGTGCGAAAATTAAATCTAAGAACATTTCTAGAAGCAGTTCGCCGAGAAAAATCGAATGGCACCAACTAGAATTCCCTAAGACTTATAGTTTGGGCTACAGAGGACTTTTAAAGTCCAAAAAACGGAACCCAAGGTTTTTGAAAACAATATTTTCGATTCTGGGCGAATGGCTTGGCGAAAATAAAATCTAAGACCATGTCTAGAAGCAGCTCGCCGAGAAAAATCGAATGGCACCAAGTAGAATTCCCTAGGACTTATAGTTTGGCCTACAGAGGACTTTTAATGTCCAAAAAACAGAACCCAAGGTTTTTGAGAACAATATTTTCGATTCTGGGCCAATGGCTGGGCGAAAATAAAATCTAAGACCATGTCTAGAAGCAGCTCGCCGAGGAAAATCGAATAACACCAAGTAGAATTTCCTAGGACTTATAGTTTGGGCTACAGAGGACTTTTAAAGTCCAAAAAACGGAACCCAAGGTTTTTGAGACAAATATTTTCGATTCTGGGCAAATGGCTGGGCGAAAATTAAATCTAAGACCATTTCTAGAAGCAGTTCGCCGAGAAAAATCGAATGGCACCAAATATAATTCCCTAGGACTTATAGTTTGGGCTACAGAGGACTTTTAAAGTCCAAAAAACGGAACCCAAGGTTTTTGAGAAACATATTTTCGATTCTGGACGAATGGCTGGGCGAAAATAAAATCTAAGACCATGTCTAGAGGCAGCTCGCCGAGAAAAATCGAATGGCACCAAGTAGAATTCCCTAGGACTTATAGTTTGGGCTACAGAGGGCTTTTAAAGTCCAAAAAACGGAACCCAAGGTTTTTGAGAAACATATTTTCGATTCTGGGCGAATGGCTGGGCGAAAATAAAATCTAAGACCATGTCTAGAAGCAGCTCGCCGAGAAAAATCGAATGGCACCAAGTAGAATTCCCTAGGACTTATAGTTTGGGCTACAGAGGACTTTTAATGTCCAAAAAACGGAACCCAAGGTTTTTGAGAAAAATATTTTCGATTCTGGGCGAATGGCTGTGCGAAAATTAAATCTAAGAACATTTCTAGAAGCAGCTCGCCGAGAAAAATCGAATGGCACCAAGTAGAATTCCCTAGGACTTATAGTTTGGGCTACAGAAGACTTTTAATGTCCAAAAAACGGAACCCAAGGTTTTTGAGAAACATATTTTCGATTCTGGCCGAATGGCTGGGCGAAAATAAAATCTAAGACCATGTCTAGAAGCAGCTCGCCAAGAAAAATCGAATGGCGCCAAGTAGAATTCCCTAGGACTTATAGTTTGGGCTACAGAGGACTTTTAATGTCCAAAAAACGGAACCCAAGGTTTTTGAGAAAAATATTTTCGATTCTGGGCGAATGGCTGTGCGAAAATTAAATCTAAGAACATTTCTAGAAGCAGCTCGCCGAGAAAAATCGAATGGCACCAAGTAGAATTCCCTAGGACTTATAGTTTGGGCTACAGAGGACTTTTAAAGTCCAAAAAACGGAACCCAAGGTTTTTGATAAAAAATATTTTCGATTCTGGGCGAATGGCTGGGCGAAAATAAAATCTGAGACCATGTCTAGAAGCAGCTCGCCGAGAAAAATCGAATGGCACCAAGTAGAATTCCCTAGGACTTATAGTTTGGGCTACAGAGGACTTTTAAAGTCCAAAAAACGGAACCCAAGGTTTTTGAGAAAAATATTTTCGATTCTGGGCGAATGGCTGGGCGAAAATTAAATCTAAGACCATTTCTAGAAGCAGTTCGCCGAGAAAAATCGAATGGCACCAAATTGAATTCCCTAGGACTTATAGTTTGGGCTACAGAGGACTTTTAAAGTCCAAAAAATGGAACCCAAGGTTTTTGAGAAACAAATTTTCGATTCTGGGCGAATGGCTGGGCGAAAATAAAATCTAAGACCATGTCTAGAAGCAGCCCGCCGAGAAAAATCGAATGGCACCAAGTAGAATTCCCTAGGACTTATAGTTTGGGCTACAGAGGACTTTTAATGTCCAAAAAACGGAACCCAAGGTTTCTGAGAAACATATTTTCGATTCTGGCCGAATGGCTGGGCGAATATAAAATCTAAGACCACGTCTAGAAGCAGCTCGATAAGAAAAATCGAATGGCACCAAGTAGAATTCCCTAGGACTTATAGTTTGGGCTACAGATTTGAGAAACATATTTTCGATTCTGGGCGAATGGCTAGGCGAAAATAAAATCTAAGACCATGTCTAGAAGCAGCTCGCCGAGAAAAATCGAATGGCACCAAGTAGAATTCCCTAGGACTTATAGTTTGGGCTACAGAGGACTTTTAAAGTCCAAAAAACGGAACCCAAGGTTTTTGAGAAAAATATTTTCGATTCTGGGCGAATGGCTGGGCGAAAATAAAATCAAAGACCATGTCTAGAAGCAGCTCGCCGAGAAAAAACGAATGGCACCAAGTAGAATTCCCTAGGACTTATAGTTTGGGCTACAGAGGACTTTTAAAGTCCAAAAAATGGAACCCAAGGTTTTTGATAAAAAATATTTTCGATTCTGGGCGAATGGCTGTGCGAAAATTAAATCTAAGAACATTTCTAGAAGCAGCTCGCCGAGAAAAATCGAATGGCACCAAGTAGAATTCCCTAGGACTTATAGTTTGGGCTACAGAGGACTTTTAAAGTCCAAAAAACGGAACCCAAGGTTTTTGATAAAAAATATTTTCGATTCTGGGCGAATGGCTGGGCGAAAATAAAATCTAAGACCATGTCTAGAAGCAGCTCGCCGAGAAAAATCGAATGGCACCAAGTAGAATTCCCTAGGACTTATAGTTTGGGCTACAGAGGACTTTTAAAGTCCAAAAAACGGAACCCAAGGTTTTTGAGAAAAATATTTTCGATTCTGGGCGAATGGCTGGGCGAAAATTAAATCTAATACCATTTCTAGAAGCAGTTCGCCGAGAAAAATCGAATGGCACCAAATCGAATTCCCTAGGACTTATAGTTTGGGCTACAGAGGACTTTTAAAGTCCAAAAAATGGAACCCAAGGTTTTTGAGAAACAAATTTTCGATTCTGGGCGAATGGCTGGGCGAAAATAAAATCTAAGACCATGTCTAGAAGCAGCCCGCCGAGAAAAATCGAATGGCACCAAGTAGAATTCCCTAGGACTTATAGTTTGGGCTACAGAGGACTTTTAATGTCCAAAAAACGGAACCCAAGGTTTCTGAGAAACATATTTTCGATTCTGGCCGAATGGCTGGGCGAATATAAAATCTAAGACCACGTCTAGAAGCAGCTCGATAAGAAAAATCGAATGGCACCAAGTAGAATTCCCTAGGACTTATAGTTTGGGCTACAGAGGACTTTTAAAGTCCAAAAAACGGAACCCAAGGTTTTTGAGAAACATATTTTCGATTCTGGGCGAATGGCTAGGCGAAAATAAAATCTAAGACCATGTCTAGAAGCAGCTCGCCGAGAAAAATCGAATGGCACCAAGTAGAATTCCCTAGGACTTATAGTTTGGGCTACAGAGGACTTTTA
The DNA here is from genome assembly GCA_037953745.1 of Lithodes maja. Lineage (NCBI taxonomy): Eukaryota > Metazoa > Arthropoda > Malacostraca > Decapoda > Lithodidae > Lithodes > Lithodes maja. The sequence continues at coordinate 14,473 of JBAKBP010027894.1, read as the reverse complement.
AAGTCCAAAAAACGGAACCCAAGGTTTTTGAGAAAAATATTTTCGATTCTGGGCGAATGGCTGGGCGAAAATAAAATCAAAGACCATGTCTAGAAGCAGCTCGCCGAGAAAAAACGAATGGCACCAAGTAGAATTCCCTAGGACTTATAGTTTGGGCTACAGAGGACTTTTAAAGTCCAACAAATGGAACCCAAGGTTTTTGATAAAAAATATTTTCGATTCTGGGCGAATGGCTTGGCGAAAATAAAATCTAAGACCATGTCTAGAAGCAGCTCGCCGAGAAAAATCGAATGGCACCAAGTAGAATTCCCTAGGACTTATAGTTTGGGCTACAGAGGACTTTTAAAGTCCAAAAAACGGAACCCAAGGTTTTTGAGAAAAATATTTTCGATTCTGGCGAATGGCTGGACGAAAATAAAATCTAAGACGATGTCTAGAAGCAGCTCGCCGAGAAAATCGAATGGCACCAAGTAGAATTCCCTAGGACTTATAGTTTGGGCTACAGAGGACTTTTAAAGTCCAAAAACGGAACCCAAGGTTTTTGAGAAAAATATTTTCGATTCTGGGCGAATGGCTGGGCGAAAATAAAATCAAAGACCATGTCTAGAAGCAGCTCGCCGAGAAAAAACGAATGGCACCAAGTAGAATTCCCTAGGACTTATAGTTTGGGCTACAGAGGACTTTTAATGTCCAAAAAACGGAACCCAAGGTTTTTGAGAAAAATATTTTCAATTCTGGGCGAATGGCTGTGCGAAAATTAAACCTAAGACCATTTCTAGAAGACGTTCGCCGAGAAAAATCGAATGGCACCAAGTAGAATTCCGTAGGACTTATAGTTTGGGCTACAGAGGACTTTTAATGTCCAAAAAACGAAACCCAAGGTTTTTGAGACACATATTTTCAATTCTGGGTGAATGGCTGGGCGAATATAAAATCAGACCATATCTAGAAGCAGCTCGCCGAGAAAAATCGAATGGCACCAAGTAGAATTCCGTAGGACTTATAGTTTGGGCTACAGAGGACTTTTAAAGTCCAAAAACGGAACCCAAGGTTTTTGAGAAAAATATTTTCGATTCTGGGCGAATGGCTGGGCGAAAATAAAATCAAAGACCATGTCTAGAAGCAGCTCGCCGAGAAAAAACGAATGGCACCAAGTAGAATTCCCTAGGACTTATAGTTTGGGCTACAGAGGACTTTTAAAGTCCAAAAAATGGAACCCAAGGTTTTTGATAAAAATATTTTCGATTCTGGGCGAATGGCTTGGCGAAAATAAAATCTAAGACCATGTCTAGAAGCAGCTCGCCGAGAAAAATCGAATGGCACCAAGTAGAATTCCCTAGGACTTATAGTTTGGGCTACAGAGGACTTTTAAAGTCCAAAAAACGGAACCCAAGGTTTTTGAGAAACATATTTTCGATTCTGGGCGAATGGCTGGGCGAAAATAAAATCTAAGACCATGTCTAGAAGCAGCTCGCCGAGAAAAATCGAATGGCACCAAGTAGAATTCCCTAGGACTTATAGTTTGGGCTACAGAGGACTTTTAATGTCCAAAAAACGGAACCCAAGGTTTTTGAGAAACATATTTTCGATTCTGGCCGAATGGCTGGGCGAAAATAAATCTAAGACCATGTCTAGAAGCAGCTCGCCAAGAAAAATCGAATGGCACCAAGTAGAATTCCCTAGGACTTATAGTTTGGGCTACAGAGGACTTTTAAAGTCCAAAAAACGGAACCCAAGGTTTTTGAGAAAAATATTTTCGATTCTGGGCGAATGGCTGTGCGAAAATTAAATCTAAGAACATTTCTAGAAGCAGTTCGCCGAGAAAAATCGAATGGCACCAACTAGAATTCCCTAAGACTTATAGTTTGGGCTACAGAGGACTTTTAAAGTCCAAAAAACGGAACCCAAGGTTTTTGAAAACAATATTTTCGATTCTGGGCCAATGGCTGGGCGAAAATAAAATCTAAGACCATGTCTAGAAGCAGCTCGCCGAGAAAAATCGAATGGCACCAAGTAGAATTCCCTAGGACTTATAGTTTGGGCTACAGAGGACTTTTAATGTCCAAAAAACAGAACCCAAGGTTTTTGAGAACAATATTTTCGATTCTGGGCCAATGGCTGGGCGAAAATAAAATCTAAGACCATGTCTAGAAGCAGCTCGCCGAGGAAAATCGAATAGCACCAAGTAGAATTTCCTAGGACTTATAGTTTGGGCTACAGAGGACTTTTAAAGTCCAAAAAACGGAACCCAAGGTTTTTGAGACAAATATTTTCGATTCTGGGCAAATGGCTGGGCGAAAATTAAATCTAAGACCATTTCTAGAAGCAGTTCGCCGAGAAAAATCGAATGGCACCAAATATAATTCCCTAGGACTTATAGTTTGTGCTACAGAGGACTTTTAAAGTCCAAAAAACGGAACCCAAGGTTTTTGAGAAACATATTTTCGATTCTGGACGAATGGCTGGGCGAAAATAAAATCTAAGACCATGTCTAGAGGCAGCTCGCCGAGAAAAATCGAATGGCACCAAGTAGAATTCCCTAGGACTTATAGTTTGGGCTACAGAGGACTTTTAAAGTCCAAAAAACGGAACCCAAGGTTTTTGAGAAACATATTTTCGATTCTGGGCGAATGGCTGGGCGAAAATAAAATCTAAGACCATGTCTAGAAGCAGCTCGCCGAGAAAAATCGAATGGCACCAAGTAGAATTCCCTAGGACTTATAGTTTGGGCTACAGAGGACTTTTAATGTCCAAAAAACGGAACCCAAGGTTTTTGAGAAACATATTTTCGATTCTGGCCGAATGGCTAGGCGAAAATAAAATCTAAGACCATGTCTAGAAGCAGCTCGCCAAGAAAAATCGAATGGCACCAAGTAGAATTCCCTAGGTCTTATAGTTTGGGCTACAGAGGACTTTTAATGTCCAAAAAACGGAACCCAAGGTTTTTGAGAAAAATATTTTCGATTCCGGGCGAATGGCTGTGCGAAAATTAAATCTAAGAACATTTCTAGAAGCAGCTCGCCGAGAAAAATCGAATGGCACCAAGTAGAATTCCCTAGGACTTATAGTTTGGGCTACAGAGGACTTTTAAAGTCCAAAAAACGGAACCCAAGGTTTTTGATAAAAAATATTTTCGATTCTGGGCGAATGGCTGGGCGAAAATAAAATCTAAGACCAAGTCTAGAAGCAGCTCGCCGAGAAAAATCGAATGGCACCAAGTAGAATTCCCTAGGACTTATAGTTTGGGCTACAGAGGACTTTTAAAGTCCAAAAAACGGAACCCAAGGTTTTTGAGAAAAATATTTTCGATTCTGGGCGAATGGCTGGGCGAAAATTAAATCTAAGACCATTTCTAGAAGCAGTTCGCCGAGAAAAATCGAATGGCACCAAATCGAATTCCCTAGGACTTATAGTTTGGGCTACAGAGGACTTTTAAAGTCCAAAAAATGGAACCCAAGGTTTTTGAGAAACAAATTTTCGATTCTGGGCGAATGGCTGGGCGAAAATAAAATCTAAGACCATGTCTAGAAGCAGCCCGCCGAGAAAAATCGAATGGCACCAAGTAGAATTCCCTAGGACTTATAGTTTGGGCTACAGAGGACTTTTAATGTCCAAAACACGGAACCCAAGGTTTCTGAGAAACATATTTTCGATTCTGGCCGAATGGCTGGGCGAATATAAAATCTAAGACCACGTCTAGAAGCAGCTCGATAAGAAAAATCGAATGGCACCAAGTAGAATTCCCTAGGACTTATAGTTTGGGCTACAGAGGACTTTTAAAGTCCAAAAAACGGAACCCAAGGTTTTTGAGAAACATATTTTCGATTCTGGGCGAATGGCTAGGCGAAAATAAAATCTAAGACCATGTCTAGAAGCAGCTCGCCGAGAAAAATCGAATGGCACCAAGTAGAATTCCCTAGGACTTATAGTTTGGGCTACAGAGGACTTTTAAAGTCCAAAAAACGGAACCCAAGGTTTTTGAGAAAAATATTTTCGATTCTGGGCGAATGGCTGGGCGAAAATAAAATCAAAGACCATGTCTAGAAGCAGCTCGCCGAGAAAAAACTAATGGCACCTAGTAGAATTCCCTAGGACTTATAGTTTGGGCTACAGAGGACTTTTAAAGTCCAACAAATGGAACCCAAGGTTTTTGATAAAAAATATTTTCGATTCTGGGCGAATGGCTTGGCGAAAATAAAATCTAAGACCATGTCTAGAAGCAGCTCGCCGAGAAAAATCGAATGGCACCAAGTAGAATTCCCTAGGACTTATAGTTTGGGCTACAGAGGACTTTTAATGTCCAAAAAACGGAACCCAAGGTTTTTGAGAAAAATATTTTTAATTCTGGGCGAATGGCTGTGCGAAAATTAAACCTAAGACCATTTCTAGAAGAAGTTCGCCGAGAAAATCGAATGGCACCAAGTAGAATTCCGTAGGACTTATAGTTTGGGCTACAGAGGACTTTTAAAGTCCAAAAAACGGAACCCAAGGTTTTTGAGAAACATATTTTCGATTCTGGGCGAATGGCTGGGCGAAAATAAAATCTAAGACCATGTCTAGAAGCAGCTCGCCGAGAAAAATCGAATGGCACCAAGTAGAATTCCCTAGGACTTATAGTTTGGGCTACAGAGGACTTTTAATGTCCAAAAAACGGAACCCAAGGTTTTTGAGAAACATATTTTCGATTCTGGCCGAATGGCTGGGCGAAAATAAAATCTAAGACCATGTCTAGAAGCAGCTCGCCAAGAAAAATCGAATGGCACCAAGTAGAATTCCCTAGGACTTATAGTTTGGGCTACAGAGGACTTTTAAAGTCCAAAAAACGGAACCCAAGATTTTTGAGAAAAATATTTTCGATTCTGGGCGAATGGCTGTGCGAAAATTAAATCTAAGAACATTTCTAGAAGCAGTTCGCCGAGAAAAATCGAATGGCACCAACTAGAATTCCCTAAGACTTATAGTTTGGGCTACAGAGGACTTTTAAAGTCCAAAAAACGGAACCCAAGGTTTTTGAAAACAATATTTTCGATTCTGGGCCAATGGCTGGGCGAAAATAAAATCTAAGACCATGTCTAGAAGCAGCTCGCCGAGAAAAATCGAATGGCACCAAGTAGAATTCCCTAGAACTTATAGTTTGGGCTACAGAGGACTTTTAAAGTCCAACAAACGGAACCCAAGGTTTTTGAGAAAAATATTTTCGATTCTGGGCGAATGGCGGGGCGAAAATAAAATCTAAGACCATGTCTAGAAGCAGCTCGCCGAGAAAAATCAAATGGCACCAAGTAGAATTCCCTAAGACTTATAGTTTGGGCTACAGAGGACTTTTAAAGTCCAAAAAACAGAACCCAAGGTTTTTGAGAAACATATTTTCGATTCTGGGCGAATGGCTAGGCGAAAATAAAATCTAAGACCATGTCTAGAAGCAGCTCGCCGAGAAAAATCGAATGGCACCAAGTAGAATTCCCTAGGACTTATAGTTTGGGCTACAGAGGACTTTTAATGTCCAAAAAACGGAACCCAAGGTTTTTGAGAAAAATATTTTCAATTCTGGGCGAATGGCTGTGCGAAAATTAAACCTAAGACCATTTGTTACGACCGGGCACTCGGGTACACTAGGGCTCTTACACAGACTCGAGTATGGCTCGCTGCCACAACGGAAACACACGATCCAACCCCAGAGTACTGCCAGTCGAACAAAAAACGCCACTACACTCCAGAGTTCTATCTGCTATAACGGGGTATACAAGAACTCGGTACTAGCGTTTCACACAACAGACTAATAACTAGACGGAGTTATCTAGTCTGGTCAACAATCAAACAAAGAAGAAAGTACTACAACACTAAAGAATAGTGTTGGCCGAAGCCGAAGTAATCCACCCTTGAACTAAGAACTTAAGAAGTCCTCCACCCTCTACTTCGGATCGGCACTATTACGTTACGTTAAACAATAGTCCTCGAGCATCAAGCAAGGAATCTTCTGATAAGTTAGATGCTTCTCGAATACTCATAAGAAGTAAGTATCGGATTTTGAACAGCAATTTAATGAATAACTCACTGGTAATTAAAGGCTTTAAATTGACATAAGAAGAATTATAAGAATAAGCAATAGGATATGGCAAACATTAAGAAGAAGTACTCCGACAATGCACTGGCAATAGCCTACTAAGATTGTGCTCGTGGGCCACTAATCTCTGAAGTAGCTAAGCGTGCCACACATGAAATCAATAGTGCATAAACAATAATATACATAAGGAGAAGCTTCAATACTATGCTGTATCTGCTGGTCGAGCAAAGTCTAGCTGGGATACATAAGGTTAAGAGACAATGGCTGAGCAAGCGGCTCGTAGCCTAGCGAGGTCCTTAAGACTGTGCGGCCAAATTACGTTAATTGACGGGATGCTCTCTTGAGAGATCCAGATCACTAGTATCTGGTTCTCTCCTGGCGATCCTCTCAAAGTCAAGCAAATGAGATAGCACAGTGTTGGGTGGCAGAGGCAAAAGCCCTCACTCGCAACACAGTGCTAAACTCCCACGGTACACAGTCAGAAAGACCACCTAGGCGTTCCCCGTCTCCGTTGCAATTGTACTGGTTCAACCGCAACCTAGTACTCATAGGAAATCACAACTCAGAAACCCTATCCCAGTCTAGCATTGCCTAAACCAGCAGAAAACAGGAACATGAATAATCGCACACAGGGAAATGCATATACGAGTGCAACAAACATCAATCAATCCTATTCTAGTTAACCCTTCCAAAAATAGGCTATCTAACAGGCACTTATCTCGTGAGAACTCAAGCGATAATACTTTGGCTGACTAAATCTGCACCAAAGGGGTCATTGGTTAAAAAGGACGAGAAGAGAAGAAGATAGGCTGTTCAGAGAGTAGAGAAAGTTCACATCAGTCGGAAGAATATGGATAGTTGCAAGGGATATGCGAAGTCGCTCTGCCTGATGAGTTCTAAGGGACAATGCGGCTAGACTTCCCTTTTTATACTCGGCCCTCTAGTGAGCATATCACCAACTACTAAGGACCGCCCACTAGCAATCATTACGTAATATTCTCTCTCAATCTGGGATCGACAAAGGATTTCCCACGCACTGAGAGGGAGGAGGGAGGAGGGAGGAGGGAATTAGGCCTACCTGCCCGCGTGGCGCACTCACTGGTCCCCGTTACATACTCTCTCTCTCCTCTCATCATTACAAATAAGTCCCACACACAACACTTATAACTAATGATATAAAATAGAACTCGTTGACTCAGATGAAAACAAAATACATATTTATAATACTTATAGTACAACGGCTCACATAAACTAAGTTAGGAAACTCTACACAGACTACAGCCAAAGTTCCTGCCCTGACGATCCTAGCGAGAGTGGGGCCTGACTGGGCGTTCTGTACAGCATGCTCATACTCGACATGCGTCACAATTTCTAGAAGAAGTTCGCCGAGAAAAATCGAATGGCACCAAGTAGAATTCCGTAGGACTTATAGTTTGGGCTACAGAGGACTTTTAAAGTCCAAAAAACGGAACCCAAGGTTTTTGAGAAAAATATTTTCGATTCTGGGCGAATGGCTGGGCGAAAATAAAATCAAAGACCATGTCTAGAAGCAGCTCGCCGAGAAAAAACGATGGCACCAAGTAGAATTCCCTAGGACTTATAGTTTGGGCTACAGAGGACTTTTAAAGTCCAAAAAATGGAACCCAAGGTTTTTGATAAAAATATTTTCGATTCTGGGCGAATGGCTTGGCGAAATAAAATCTAAGACCATGTCTAGAAGCAGCTCGCCGAGAAAAATCGAATGGCACCAAGTAGAATTCCCTAGGACTTATAGTTTGGGCTACAGAGGACTTTTAAAGTCCAAAAAACGGAACCCAAGGTTTTGAGAAACATATTTTCGATTCTGGGCGAATGGCTGGGCGAAAATAAAATCTAAGACCATGTCTAGAAGCAGCTCGCCGAGAAAAATCGAATGGCACCAAGTAGAATTCCCTAGGACTTATAGTTTGGGCTACAGAGGACTTTTAATGTCCAAAAAACGGAACCCAAGGTTTTTGAGAAACATATTTTCGATTCTGGCCGAATGGCTGGACGAAAATAAATCTAAGACCATGTCTAGAAGCAGCTCGCCAAGAAAATCGAATGGCACCAAGTAAAATTCCCTAGGACTTATAGTTTGGGCTACAGAGGACTTTTAAAGTCCAAAAAACGGAACCCAAGGTTTTTGAGAAAAATATTTTCGATTCTGGGCGAATGGCTGTGCGAAAATTAAATCTAAGAACATTTCTAGAAGCAGTTCGCCGAGAAAAATCGAATGGCACCAACTAGAATTCCCTAAGACTTATAGTTTGTGTGACGCATGCCGAGTATGAGCATGCTGTACAGAACGCTCAGTCAGACCCCACTCTCGCTAGGATCGTCAGGGCAGGAACTTTGGCTGTAGTCTGTGTAGAGTTTCCTAACTTAGTTTATGTGAGCCGTTGTACTATAAGTATTATAAATATGTATTTTGTTTTCATCTGAGTCAACGAGTTCTATTTTATATCATTAGTTATAAGTGTTGTGTGTGGGACTTATTTGTAATGATGAGAGAAGAGAGAGAGTTATGTAACGACGGCCCGGGGAGCGCGCCACGAGGTAGGTAGGCCTCCCTCCCTCCTCCCTCCTCCCTCCTCAAGCGCGTGGGAAATTCTTTGTCGATCCCAGATTGAGAGAGAATATTACGTAATGATTGCCAGTGGGCGGTCCTTAAGTAGTTTGAGATATGCCGCTAGAGGGCCGAGTATAAAAAGAGAGGTTCTTGCCACCATTCTTCAGAACTCATCAGCAGAGCGACTTCTCATATCCCTTGCAACTATCCATATTCTTCCGACTGATGTGAACTTTCTCTACTCTCTGAACAGCCTATCTTCTTCCCTTCTCGACCCTTTTTAACCTCAATGACCCCTTTGGTGCAGATTTAGTCAGCCAAAGTATTATCGCTTGAGTTCTCACGAGATAAGTGCCTGTTAGATAGCCTATTTTTGGAAGGGTTAACTAGAATAGGATTGATTGATGTTTGTTGCACTCGTATATGCATTTCCCTGTGTGCGATTATTCATGTTCCTGTTTTCTGCTGGCTTAGGCAATGCTAGACTGGGATAGGGTTTCTGAGTTGTGATTTCCTATGAGTACTAGGTTGCGGTTGAACCAGTACAATTGCAACGGAGACGTGGAACGCCTAGGTGGTCTTTCTGACTGTGTACCGTGGGAGTTTAGCACTGTGTTGCGAGTGAGGGCTTTTGCCTCTGCCACCCAACACTGTGCTATCTCATTTGCTTGACTTTGAGAGGATCGCCAGGAGAGAACCAGATACTAGTGATCTGGATCTCTCAAGAGAGCATCCCGTCAATTAACGTAATTTGGCCGCACAGTCTTAAGGACCTCGCTAGGCTACGAGCCGCTTGCTCAGCCATTGTCTCTTAACCTTATGTATCCCAGCTAGACTTTGCTCGACCAGCAGATACAGCATAGTATTGAAGCTTCTCCTTATGTATATTATTGTTTATGCACTATTGATTTCATGTGTGGCACGCATAGCTACTTTAGAGATTAGGATTAGTGGCCCCCGAGCACAATCCTAGTAGGCTATTGACAGTGCATTGTCGGAGTACTTCTTTTATATGTTTGCCATTTACTACTGTTTATTCTTAAAATTCTTCTTATGTCAATTTAAAGCCTTTAATTACCAGTGAGTTATTCATTAAATTGCTGTTCAAAATCCGATACTTACTTCTTATGAGTATTCGAGAAGCATCTAACTTATCAGAAGATTCCTTGCTTGATGCTCGAGGACTATTGTTTAACGTAACGTAATAGTGCCGATCCGAAGTAGAGGGTGGAGGACTTCTTAAGTTCTTAGTTCAAGGGTGGATTACTTCGGCTTCGGCCAACACTATTCTTTAGTGTTGTAGTACTTTCTTCTTTGTTTGATTGTTGACCAGACTAGATAACTCCCGTCTTGTTATTAGTCTGTTGTGTGAAACGCTAGTACCGAGTTCTTGTATACCCCGTTATAGCAGATAGAACTCTGGAGGGTAGTGGCGTTTTTTGTTCGGCTGGCAGTACTCTGGGGTTGGGATCGTGTGTTTCCGTTGTGGCAGCGAGCCATACTCGAGTCCTGTGTAAGAGCCCTAGTGTACCCGAGTGCCCGGTTGTAACATTTGGGCTACAGAGGACTTTTAAAGTCCAAAAAACGGAACCCAAGGTTTTTGAAAACAATATTTTCGATTCTGGGCCAATGGCTGGGCGAAAATAAAATCTAAGACCATGTCTAGAAGCAGCTCGCCGAGAAAAATCGAATGGCTCCAAGTAGAATTCCCTAGGACTTATAGTTTGGGCTACAGAGGACTTTTAATGTCCAAAAAACAGAACCCAAGGTTTTTGAGAACAATATTTTCGATTCTGGGCCAATGGCTGGGCGAAAATCAAATCTAAGACCATGTCTAGAAGCAGCTCGCCGAGGAAAATCGAATAGCACCAAGTAGAATTTCCTAGGACTTATAGTTTGGGCTACAGAGGACTTTTAAAGTCCAAAAAACGGAACCCAAGGTTTTTGAGACAAATATTTTCGATTCTGGGCAAATGGCTGGGCGAAAATTAAATCTAAGACCATTTCTAGAAGCAGTTCGCCGAGAAAAATCGAATGGCACCAAATATAATTCCCTAGGACTTATATTTTGGGCTACAGAGGACTTTTAAAGTCCAAAAAACGGAACCCAAGGTTTTTGAGAAACATATTTTCGATTCTGGACGAATGGCTGGGCGAAAATAAAATCTAAGACCATGTCTAGAGGCAGTTCGCCGAGAAAAATCGAATGGCACCAAGTAGAATTCCCTAGGACTTATAGTTTGGGCTACAGAGGACTTTTAAAGTCCAAAAAACGGAACCCAAGGTTTTTGAGAAACATATTTTCGATTCTGGGCGAATGGCTGGGCGAAAATAAAATCTAAGACCATGTCTAGAAGCAGCTCGCCGAGAAAAATCGAATGGCACCAAGTAGAATTCCCTAGGACTTATAGTTTGGGCTACAGAGGACTTTTAATGTCCAAAAAACGGAACCCAAGGTTTTTGAGAAACATATTTTCGATTCTGGCCGAATGGCTGGGCGAAAATAAAATCTAAGACCATGTCTAGAAGCAGCTCGCCAAGAAAAATCGAATGGCACCAAGTAGAATTCCCTAGGACTTATAGTTTGGGCTACAGAGGACTTTTAATGTCCAAAAAACGGAACCCAAGGTTTTTGAGAAAAATATTTTCGATTCTGGGCGAATGGCTGTGCGAAAATTAAATCTAAGAACATTTCTAGAAGCAGCTCGCCGAGAAAAATCGAATGGCACCAAGTAGAATTCCCTAGGACTTATAGTTTGGGCTACAGAGGACTTTTAAAGTCCAAAAAACGGAACCCAAGGTTTTTGATAAAAAATATTTTCGATTCTGCGCGAATGGCTGGGCGAAAATAAAATCTAAGACCATGTCTAGAAGCAGCTCGCCGAGAAAAATCGAATGGCACCAAGTAGAATTCCCTAGGACTTATAGTTTGGGCTACAGAGGACTTTTAAAGTCCAAAAAACGGAACCCAAGGTTTTTGAGAAAAATATTTTCGATTCTGGGCGAATGGCTGGGCGAAAATTAAATCTAAGACCATTTCTAGAAGCAGTTCGCCGAGAAAAATCGAATGGCACCAAATCGAATTCCCTAGGACTTATAGTTTGGGCTACAGAGGACTTTTAAAGTCCAAAAAATGGAACCCAAGGTTTTTGAGAAACAAATTTTCGATTCTGGGCGAATGGCTGGGCGAAAATAAAATCTAAGACCATGTCAAGAAGCAGCCCGCCGAGAAAAATCGAATGGCACCAAGTAGAATTCCCTAGGACTTATAGTTTGGGCTACAGAGGACTTTTAATGTCCAAAAAACGGAACCCAAGGTGTCTGAGAAACATATTTTCGATTCTGGCCGAATGGCTGGGCGAATATAAAATCTAAGACCACGTCTAGAAGCAGCTCGATAAGAAAAATCGAATGGCACCAAGTAGAATTCCCTAGGACTTATAGTTTGGGCTACAGAGGACTTTTAAAGTCCAAAAAACGGAACCCAAGGTTTTTGAGAAACATATTTTCGATTCTGGGCGAATGGCTAGGCGAAAATAAAATCTAAGACCATGTCTAGAAGCAGCTCGCCGAGAAAAATCGAATGGCACCAAGTAGAATTCCCTAGGACTTATAGTTTGGGCTACAGAGGACTTTTAAAGTCCAAAAAATGGAACCCAAGGTTTTTGATAAAAAATATTTTCGATTCTGGGCGAATGGCTTGGCGAAAATAAAATCTATGACCATGTCTAGAAGCAGCTCGCCGAGAAAAATCGAATGGCACCAAGTAGAATTCCCTAGGACTTATAGTTTGGGCTACAGAGGACTTTTAAAGTCCAAAAAACGGAACCCAAGGTTTTTGAGAAAAATATTTTCGATTCTGGGCGAATGGCTGGACGAAAATAAAATCTAAGACGATGTCTAGAAGCAGCTCGCCGAGAAAAATCGAATGGCACCAAGTAGAATTCCCTAGGACTTATAGTTTGGGCTACAGAGGACTTTTAAAGTCCAAAAAACGGAACCCAAGGTTTTTGAGAAACATATTTTCGATTCTGGGCGAATGGCTTGGCGAAAATAAAATCTAAGACCATGTCTAGAAGCAGCTCGCCGAGAAAAATCGAATGTCACCAAGTAGAATTCCCTAGGACTTATAGTTTGGGCTACAGAGGACTTTTAATGTCCAAAAAATGGAACCCAAGGTTTTTGAGAAAAATATTTTTAATTCTGGGCGAATGGCTGTGCGAAAATTAAACCTAAGACCATTTCTAGAAGAAGTTCGCCGAGAAAAATCGAATGGCACCAAGTAGAATTCCGTAGGACTTATAGTTTGGGCTACAGAGGACTTTTAATGTCCAAAAAACGAAACCCAAGGTTTTTGAGACACATATTTTCAATTCTGGGTGAATGGCTGGGCGAATATAAAATCAGACCATATCTAGAAGCAGCTCGCCGAGAAAAATCGAATGGCACCAAGTAGAATTCCCTAGGACTTATAGTTTGGGCGACAGAGGACTTTTAAAGTCCAAAAAACGGAACCCAAGGTTTTTGAGAAAAATATTTTCGATTCTGGGCGAATGGCTGGGCGAAAATAAAATCAAAGACCATGTCTAGAAGCAGCTCGCCGAGAAAAAACGAATGGCACCAAGTAGAATTCCCTAGGACTTATAGTTTGGGCTACAGAGGACTTTTAAAATCCAAAAAACGGAACCCAAGGTTTTTGAGAAACATATTTTCGATTCTGGGCGAATGGCTGGGCGAAAATAAAATCTAAGACCATGTCTAGAAGCAGCTCGCCGAGAAAAATCGAATGGCACCAAGTAGAATTCCCTAGGACTTATAGTTTGGGCTACAGAGGACTTTTAATGTCCAAAAAACGGAACCCAAGGTTTTTGAGAAACATATTTTCGATTCTGGCCGAATGGCTGGGCGAAAATAAAATCTAAGACCATGTCTAGAAGCAGCTCGCCAAGAAAAATCGAATGGCACCAAGTAGAATTCCCTAGGACTTATAGTTTGGGCTACAGAGGACTTTTAAAGTCCAAAAAACGGAACCCAAGATTTTTGAGAAAAATATTTTCGATTCTGGGCGAATGGCTGTGCGAAAATTAAATCTAAGAACATTTCTAGAAGCAGTTCGCCGAGAAAAATTGAATGGCACCAACTAGAATTCCCTAAGACTTATAGTTTGGGCTACAGAGGACTTTTAAAGTCCAAAAAACGGAACCCAAGGTTTTTGAAAACAATATTTTCGATTCTGGGCCAATGGCTGGGCGAAAATAAAACTAAGACCATGTCTAGAAGCAGCTCGCCGACAAAAATCGAATGGCACCAAGTAGAATTCCCTAGGACTTATAGTTTGGGCTACAGAGGACTTTTAAAGTCCAAAAAACGGAACCCAAGGTTTTTGAGAAAAATATTTTCGTTTCTGGGCGAATGGCTGGGCGAAAATTAAATCTAAGACCATTTCTAGAAGCAGTTCGCCGAGAAAAATCGAATGGCACCAAATCGAATTCCCTAGGACTTATAGTTTGGGCTACAGAGGACTTTTAAAGTCCAAAAAATGGAACCCAAGGTTTTTGAGAAACAAATTTTCGATTCTGGGCGAATGGCTGGGCGAAAATAAAATCTAAGACCATGTCTAGAAGCAGCCCGCCGAAAAAAATCGAATGGCACCAAGTAGAATTCCCTAGGACTTATAGTTTGGGCTACAGAGGACTTTTAATGTCCAAAAAACGGAACCCAAGGTTTCTGAGAAACATATTTTCGATTCTGGCCGAATGGCTGGGCGAATATAAAATCTAAGACCACGTCTAGAAGCAGCTCGATAAGAAAAATCGAAT
>JBAKBP010027893.1:15000-29432 GCA_037953745.1 Lithodes maja | reverse complement strand
GTGTTGTGTATTTGTGTGTGTACCTGTATGTGTGTGTTGTGTGTCATGTGTACCTGTGTGTGAGTGTGTACCTGTGTATGTGTACCTGTGTGTATAGAGTGTGTTGAGCGAGCCAGTAGAGCGTGAGAGTGTGTGTATAATTGTCGTATGTAAATGTGTGTGTATGTGCTATCTATGTATACCTGTGTGTGTGTGTGTGTGTGTGTGTGTGTGTGTGTGTTGTCTATGTGTAGTTGTGTACGGTTCCTGTATGTGTGTGTGTATGTGTTATATACGTGTACCTGTGTGTATGTATGCGAGTGTGTCTGTGTACCTGTATGTGTATGTGTTAGCTATGTGTACCTATATGTGTGTCTATGTGAGTGTAGCATATACCGGTACTGTATAGTGTAGCAGTATATAGCCTCTAGTGTTCCCAGAGGGTCACGGGTTGAGACTCACCAGATGGCCTAGCCTCTTCCGCTCTCACCCATGGATCACTATTTGGATCACCCTCAATGGCCTCTCGCGGATCATTCGGCCTGCTGTGGATTATTTGCCCTCGCTTGGATCATTTGGCCTCTTACGGATCATTCGGCCTCGCTTGGATCATTTGGTCTCTTACGGATCATTCGGCCTCTCTTGGATCATTTGGCCTCGCTTGGATCATTTGGCCTCTTACGGATCATTCGGCCTCGCTTGGATCATTTGGTCTCTTACGGATCCTTTGGACTCTTACGGATCATTTGGCCTCTTGCGGATCATTCCCTTGCATGGATCCTTTGGTATCATATGGATCATTCGGACTCATACGGATCCTTTGGTCTCTTACGGATCATTCGGCCTCATACGGATCCTTTGATCTCTTACGGATCATTCGGCCTTTTACGGATCATTCGGCCTCTTACGGATCATGCGGCACATGACCACGATTGATATCCATTTAAAAATAAGAGTTTTACCCCTTGACTGAAGAAACGGATAAATAACAGGCGACACGTGTCACGTAAAGCAGGTATCACACGAGCGCATTTATCCCTCAACATTTATCCTCAACACTGGTCTGGCAGCTTATGTGGTAAACATTTGAACAATTTCGGTCACCAAAACTTATCTATCATCAGTCTAGTTGTTGTTGTTGTTGTTGTTGTTGTTGTTGTTGTTGTTGTTGTTGTTGTTGTTGTTGTTGCTGTTGTTGTTGTTGTTGTTGCTGTTGTTGTTGTTGTTGTTGTTGCTGTTGTTGTTGTTGTTGTTGCTGTTGTTGTTGTTGCTGTTGTTGTTGTTGTTGTTGTTGTTGTTGTTGACTTGTTGTTGCTGTTCCCCAGGCTGTCTATGTTTCCGATGCCAGTGCAAAATATTCCAGAAATGTCAGAAAAATGTTGATCATCGATTTTTTTTGTTTTCTATGTGATTGAGGGAGGCAAAAGGCATAACTGCCTATAGCGAGTGCCTCCCCCATAGTTGAAAGAGTGACAGGGCCAAAATCAAGGGACGTTCGAGCCAAAATGCCTGGACACACGGAGTTTGAAGCAATTTAAGTCATAGGAAGAGGGAAAGACTGATTCTGGGAGAGAGTTCCAGAGCTCAGCTGTTGAGTAGAAGAAAGTTTGAGAGTAACGTTTCACTCTTGGGTTGCAGAGTTGCACAGAGTAGGGGTGGGATTGAGTTGCAAGACGGGTACCACGTGCCCTACGTAAAGGAGGTGGTATGCACTGGGATAGCTCTGAGGAACACTGATTATTATAGTAGCGATAGAATAGCGAGAGAGATGCAACATTGCGGCGGAGAGAGAGAGATTGCAGAGAGTTGGTGAGTGGACGGGAGTTAATGATACGAAAGGCCTTCCTTTCAACTTTGTCTAGGAGAGCGGTGTGAGAGGAACCTCCCCACACAAAGGGGAGGTGTGGCAGAGTGGTCTTGCCACTGGACTGGTAATCCAATGGACCCGGGTTCGAATCCCAATATGTCAATGGGAAGATATTATTGGGATGGAATTTGTGCTGTACCTAGTATCAGTGCATTACCACAGCACACCGAAATGCCAAATAAATACCCTCATTGTTCCCTGATTGAATAGCATTGTATGAATATTCCCATATTCACAAATATGCTACAGGGGGGCAATGCCTAGTGAGTTAATTGCTCAATAGGTGGCGTTCTGAGAGTGAGGGTCCGAGCCTGGTGGATGAGACTGTGAAGCACAGAGGCGAAGCAGCTTCAGAGGTGGAATTGCTTCGAGCCGTGAAGCTTCGCATATCTCACTCCCTAGACTGGAGCAAGACCTCACGGGCCTCACCGTGTTCAGCGGTAGAGTGTAAAGGCTATCAGCCTATGCCCGAGAGGGAGTATGGAATATAGAAAAAAAAAAAAAAAAAAAAAAAACATGTGAACAATACTCAATACATCGAATGTTGACAATAAAAGCTCTCGTGTGATACCGGCTTAAGGGGAGGTATTTAGTTTGTTCCCTAGACCTCCATCAAGCTTAAAATTACACCCCCTTGAGTCCATTTCAAGATAAATTTGTACATTTTTCGGTAGAAAAATTTCCCGGCCAAAGGCCGGTTCCTCTTAAATTACAGGCTCGCTATCGCTCGCCAGGATAAAATCGACACCTGAATGGCACGAAAGGTCTTAATATGGGGTGAAAGTTCTTAAAATCGCTAAACTAATGGGGCGAACGTTTTATAATGTCAAAAGCAATGGGGCTAAACATGAGGGAGAAAGGGGTCAAGAAGATCATCCCTCAAGTGGAGATCTCCCCTTAAGGGGGGTGACCTGCTTTTTGTTATTTCTGTCCTTTTCTCTCTTTCTCTGGCTTGTATCCATTCGGCCCCATTCAGCCAACTATTTTAAGACGTTTATCCCCATCTAGGTGTCGATTTCTTCCTGGCGAGCGATAGCGAGTCAGCATTATATGAAGAAATCCGGCTTCGCCGGAGATTTTTTTTTCTCGAAAAATTTACAAATTTAGCCTGCTGTCAAACAAAAATAAAAAATATGCTGGCTCGCTACCACTCACCAGTAAAAAATTGACACCTGGATGGGGATAAACGTCTTAAAACAGTAGGCTGAATGGGGCCAAATGGATAGAAGCCAGAGAAAGATAGAAAAGGACAGAACCAAAACAGGTCACCCGCCCCTTGAGGGTTGTGACGCGTGTTTAGGCTCTGCAGTTCCATGACGTAATGGTAATCTTAGTTGGGCTACCATTAGGTGTTTAGGCTCTGCAGTACCATGACGTAATGGTAATCTTAGTTGGGCTACCATTAGGTGTTTTTCTATAGGCTAGCTTATTAATCTACCTCTGGGACTGAAAGGGGTAAATTAATGCGATCTCAATAATCCCTCTTGTAACATAGGAGGTTTTTAGTTTGTTCCCTAGACTTCCATCAAGCTTAAAATGACACCCCCTGGACCCTTTTTCAAGATAAATTTGTACATTTTTCGGTAGAAAAATGTCCCGGCCAAAGGCCGATTTCTCTTAAATTACAGGCTCGCTTTCGCTCGCCAGGAAAAAATCGTCACCGAAATGGCACGAACGGTCTAAAAATTGACATAAATGGGTCGAAAGTTCCTAAAATTGCCAAACTAATGGGGCGAACGTCTTAAAATCTCAAAAGCAAAAGGGGCGAAACACGATGGAGAAAGGGGCCCAGAAAAAATATATCTCAAGTGGAAGTCTCCCCTTAAGCTGCATACTGGCATCTCATGTTAGTAATTAAGCATCAAAGGTTTAAAAGGCGTCGTGGTGCTGAAGTGTTAACAATAATATATTTTGGCTATCAGTAGACGCTTGTATGCAATTTAGGTAGGCTATCTAGGAATCAAAGGGGTTAAGGGGAGATATCCACTTGAGGGACTTTTTTCTGTACCCCCTTCTCCCTCATGTTTAGCCCCATTGCTTTTGAGATTTTAAGACGTTCGCCCCATTAGTTTGCTGATTTTAAGAACTTTCACCCAATTTATGTCACTTTTAAGACCTTTCGTCCCATTTAGGTGTCGATTTTTTCCTGGCGAGCGATAGCGAGCCTGCAATTTAAGAGGAATCGGCCTTCGGCCTGGACATTTTTCTACCGAAAAATGTACAAATTTATCTTGAAAGGGGGTCAAGGGGGTGTAATTTCAAGCTTGATGGAAGTCTAGGAAACACACTAAAAACCTCCCCTTAATACCATCTCATGATCCTAATGCCCCTTTCACACATACAGGACTCGGGCGCCGAATGCAGCAGAAAGCAGCCGAGTAGCGACTCTGCTGCATGCGGCACCAAGTCGGCACCTATTCCTACCCATGCGGCTGTAGTCGTCTGTAGTCTGGTGAAGTCCTGGCAATGCGTGTCGCCCCCTTCACACATACAGGACTCGGGCGCCGAATACAGCAGAGTAGCGTTTTTGTCCCCCGACTTTTGGAGCTGGCTCGGTATGCCGCATCCAAAGGACTTCACCAGACTACAGCCGCATACAGCCGACGTTGTCGTCTTGACTCCGGAGAAGTCTTGAGACTCGAACCGACCAAAAAAATAACGGTCATTTTTACATGCCGACTTCACCCGCATCTATAATGCCCCTTTCACACATACAGGACTCGGGCGCCGAATGCAGCAGAAAGCAGCCGAGTAGCGACTCTGCTGCATGCGGCACCAAGTCGGCACCTAGTCCTACCCATGCGGCTGTAGTCGTCTGTAGTCTGGTGAAGTCCTGGCAATGCGTGTCAAGTCGCGGTCCGCGACGAAAATGTTTGTCAGTTTTGAAATTTGGGCCAGACTTGAAATTTGTCTGGTGGATGCGGGGAGTAGTCTGCTCTAGTCGGCGCTAGTCGTACCAAGTCTTCTGTATGCGGCTGTAGTCCTTGTGTATATCGGCTCGAATTGTGTTTCATGTGTAGCATAAAGACTACTGCCGCATACACCAGAGTACAGCCGCCAGACACGAGTACAACCGCAAAAGTCTGCTGAAGTCTGCTGAAGTCTTGTGCATAAATTTGCATAAATTTGCATAAAAAAATTAAAAATTATGCAAAAATATGAGTCATACGAGTACAACAGACAACAGCGGAATTCATCCGCATGCAGCCGCATACAGCAGACTCCAACCACATTGACAGGAGTGCAGACGTATGACAACACCCGGAACCCAATATGGCAGAAGAGTCGAGCCAACTTGAGCAGACAACAGAAACATCCAACCGACAACACCCAACTCGAACCGCAAACAGCCGCATCAAGCTGACCAAAAAAAATAAAAAAAAATTCCCAACCACAGAACGGCGACACAGCCCCTATATATAGGCCCCACGCAGTGCACTTGACCCAGTATTCGACGAGATCACCCTCTTCCACTCTCCTTCTCATTCTCCTCCCTTCCTCCCTTCTCCTCCTCCTCTCTGCTTCTCATTCAACTCCCTCCCTCTCTTCTCCTCCTCCTCTTGCTTCTCATTCTCCTTCCCTCCCTTCTCCTCCCTCCCTTCTTTTCCTCCTCTCTCCCTACTTTTCCTCCTTCTCCTCCTGTCTTCGTTCTTTTCCTCCTTCTTCCTCCCTTCTTCTCATCCACCTCTTCCCTCCCTCACTACCTCCCTACTACCCCCTGTTCTTCTCTTCCTACTCTCTTCCCTCTCATTTAACCCGCTGAGTGCCAGCCAATTTTGACGGTGTGCTTCTGCCAGTGCCAGATTTTTTTTTGTTTTTTTTTGGGGGGGGGGGGGGGGGGGCTAAATCTATCAAGTTGGGAGAGAAAGGAAGGATAATGGTAAAAAAAACACTCCCCTCGCCAGAAAACAGGTCCCCGATGGTCCCGAAAGTAGCTGAAAAGACACTATAGACTACAGAGACTTTTATGGTATCGGAATGTATGGGTGGGAGGGTGGTTTTGGGGTTGATGGGGGGAAGGTAGAAGGGTAATTGACTTGTGTTTTGACAGATATGAAGCCGATTGGTGAGGTACTTTCGCCACCACGGATTTTCCTTTTTTTCCTTTTCTTCGTACGGATACGCTGGAAGTGGGTGGTGGGAGGCAGTTGGGGGGGCAGTTGGGGGTGTGGTGGGGGGAAGGCAGAAGGGTAATTGACTTGTGTTACAGATATGAAGCCGATTGGTGAGGTACTTTCGCCACCACGGATTTTCCTTTTTTTCCTTTTCTTCGTACGGATACGCTGGAAGTGGGTGGTGGGAGGCAGTTGGGGGGTGTGGTGGGGGGAAGGCAGAAGGGTAAGGGACTTGTCACACAAATATGGAACCGATTGGTGCAGTCGTTTCGCCGCCACATATTTTCCTTTTTTGTTTTCCTTCTGACGGGACCGACAGTCAGCGTGTGGATAGGAGGAGGGATTTGGGATTTTTGTGGTGGGTAGCCAAAAGGGTAAGGTACATGTGGTAAAAATATGAAAGCCATAGGTGCAGTCGTTTCGCTGCTACGATGTTTTTTCGGCGAGGACGTATATACCTCCGTTGGCCACAGAACCTGTATGTGTCGGCTTTATGCCAGTGTATGCGGTTCGACTCTGAAGTCGATCGTCTGTATTCTGGAGTCGATCGGCTGAAGTCTTATAGATGCGGGTGAAGTCGGCATGTAAAAATGACCGTTATTTTTTTGGTCGGTTCGAGTCTCAAGACTTCTCGGAGTCAAGACGACAACGTCGGCTGTATGCGGCTGTAGTCTGGTGAAGTCCGTTGGATGCGGCATACCGAGCCAACTCCAAAAGTCGGGGGACAAAAACGCTACTCTGCTGTATTCGGCGCCCGAGTCCTGTATGTGTGAAGGGGGCATAAGACTTCAGCCGATCGACTCCAGAATACAGACGATCGACTTCAGAGTCAAACCGCATACACTGGCATAAAGCCGACACATACAGGTTCTGTGGCCAACGGAGGTATATACGTCCTCGCCGAAAAAACATCGTAGCAGCGAAACGACTGCACCTATGGCTTTCATATTGTTACCACATGTACCTTACCCTTTTGGCTACCCACCACAAAAATCCCAAATCCCTCCTCCTACCCACACGCTGACTGTCGGTCCCGTCAGAAGGAAAACAAAAAAGGAAAATATGTGGCGGCGAAACGACTGCACCAATCGGTTCCATATTTGTGTGACAAGTCCCTTACCCTTCTGCCTTCCCCCCCACCACACCCCCAACTGCCTCCCACCACCCACTTCCAGCGTATCCGTACGAAGAAAAGGAAAAAAAGGAAAATCCGTGGTGGCGAAAGTACCTCACCAATCGGCTTCATATCTGTAACACAAGTCAATTACCCTTCTGCCTTCCCCCCACCACACCCCCAACTGCCTCCCACCACCCACTTCCAGCGTATCCGTACGAAGAAAAGGAAAAAAAGGAAAATCCGTGGTGGCGAAAGTACCTCACCAATCGGCTTCATATCTGTCAAAACACAAGTCAATTACCCTTCTACCTTCCCCCCATCAACCCCAAAACCACCCCTCCCACCCATACATTCCGATACCATAAAAGTCTCTGTAGTCTATAGTGTCTTTTCAGCTACTTTCGGGACCATCGGGGACCTGTTTTCTGGCGAGGGGAGTGTTTTTTTTACCATTATCCTTCCTTTCTCTCCCAACTTGATAGATTTAGCCCCCCCACCCCCAAAAAAAAAAACAAAAAAAAATCTGGCACTGGCAGAAGCACACCGTCAAAATTGGCTGGCACTCAGCGGGTTAAATGAGAGGGAAGAGAGTAGGAAGAGAAGAACAGGGGGTAGTAGGGAGGTAGTGAGGGAGGGAAGAGGTGGATGAGAAGAAGGGAGGAAGAAGGAGGAAAAGAACGGAGACAGGAGGAGAAGGAGGAAAAGTAGGGAGAGAGGAGGAAAAGAAGGGAGGGAGGAGAATGAGGAGGAGAAGGAGAGGGAAGGAGAATGAGAAGCAAGAGGAGGAGGAGAAGAGAGGAGGGAGTTGAATGAGAAGCAGAGAGGAGGAGGAGAAGGGAGGAAGGGAGGAGAATGAGAAGGAGAGTGGAAGAGGGTGATCTCGTCGAATACTGGGTCAAGTGCGCTGCGTGGGGCCTATACAGTATATAGGGGCCGTATCGCCGTTCTGTGGTTGGGAATTTTTTTTTATTTTTTTTGGTCAGCTTGATGCGGCTGTTTGCGGTTAGAGTTGGGTGTTGTCGGTTGGATGTTTCTGTTGTCTGCTCAAGTTGGCTCGACTCTTCTGCCATATTGGGTTCCGGGTGTTGTCATACGTCTGCACTCCTGTCAATGTGGTTGGAGTCTGCTGGCGGCTGCATGCGGCTGAATTCCGCTATTGTCTGTTGTACTCGTATGACTCATATTTTTGCATAATTTTTAATAATTTTATGCAAATATATGCAAATTTATGCACAAGACTTCAGCAGACTTCAGCAGACTTTTGCGGTTGTACTCGTGTCTGGCGGCTGTACTCTGGTGTATGCGGCAGTAGTCTTTATGCTACACATGAAACACAATTCGAGCCGATATACACAAGGACTACAGCCGCATACAGAAGACTTGGTACGACTAGCGCCGACTAGAGCAGACTACTCCCCGCATCCACCAGACAAATTTCAAGTCTGGCCCAAATTTCAAAACTGACAAACATTTTCTTCGCGGACCGCGACTTGACACGCATTGCCAGGACTTCACCAGACTACAGACGACTACAGCCGCATGGGTAGGAATAGGTGCCGACTTGATGCCGCATGCAGCAGAGTCGCTACTCGGCTGCTTTCTGCTGCATTCGGCGCCTGAGTCCTGTATGTGTGAAAGGGGCATCAAGTCGCGGTCCGCGACGAAAATGTTTGTCAGTTTTGAAATTTGGGCCAGACTTGAAATTTGTCTGGTGGATGCGGGGAGTAGTCTGCTCTAGTCGGCGCTAGTCGTACCAAGTCTTCTGTATGCGGCTGTAGTCGTTGTGTATATCGGCTCGAATTGTGTTTCATGTGTAGCATAAAGACTACTGCCGCATACACCAGAGTACAGCCGCCGGACACGAGTACAACCGCAAAAGTCTGCTGAAGTCTGCTGAAGTCGTGTGCATAAATTTGCATAAATTTGCATAAAAAAATTAAAAATTATGCAAAAATATGAGTCATACGAGTACAACAGACAACAGCGGAATTCATCCGCATGCAGCCGCATACAGCAGACTCCAACCACATTGACAGGAGTGCAGACGTATGACAACACCCGGAACCCAATATGGCAGAAGAGTCAAGCCAACTTGAGCAGACAACAGAAACATCCAACCGACAACACCCAACTCGAACCGCAAACATCCGCATCAAGCTGACCAAAAAAAATAAAAAAAAATTCCCAACCACAGAACGGCGACACGGCCCCTATATATAGGCCCCACGCAGCGCACTTGACCCAGTATTCGACGAGATCACCCTCTTCCACTCTCCTTCTCATTCTCCTCCCTTCCTCCCTTCTCCTCCTCCTCTCTGCTTCTCATTCAACTCCCTCCCTCTCTTCTCCTCCTCAGCTCTTGCTTCTCATTCTCCTTCCCTCCCTTCTCCTCCTCATTCTCCTCCCTCCCTTCTTTTCCTCCTCTCTCCCTACTTTTCCTCCTTCTCCTCCTGTCTTCGTTCTTTTCCTCCTTCTTCCTCCCTTCTTCTCATCCACCTCTTCCCTCCCTCACTACCTCCCTACTACCCCCTGTTCTTCTCTTCCTACTCTCTTCCCTCTCATTTAACCTGCTGAGTGCCAGCCAATTTTGACGGTGTGCTTCTGCCAGTGCCAGATTTTTTTTTGTTTTTTTTTTGGGGGGGGGGGCTAAATCTATCAAGTTGGGAGAGAAAGGAAGGATAATGGTAAAAAAAACACTCCCCTCGCCAGAAAACAGGTCCCCGATGGTCCCGAAAGTAGCTGAAAAGACACTATAGACGACAGAGACTTTTATGGTATCGGAATGTATGGGTGGGAGGGTGGTTTTGGGGTTGATGGGGGGAAGGTAGAAGGGTAATTGACTTGTGTTTTGACAGATATGAAGCCGATTGGTGAGGTACTTTCGCCACCACGGATTTTCCTTTTTTTCCTTTTCTTCGTACGGATACGCTGGAAGTGGGTGGTGGGAGGCAGTTGGGGGTGTGGTGGGGGGAAGGCAGAAGGGTAATTGACTTGTGTAACCTTTTTTGTTTTCCTTCTGACGGGACCGACAGTCAGCGTGTGGGTAGGAGGAGGGATTTGGGATTTGTGTGGTGGGTAGCCAAAAGGGTAAGGTACATGTGGTAAAAATATGAAAGCCATAGGTGCAGTCGTTTCGCTGCTACGATGTTTTTTCGGCGAGGACGTATATACCTCCGTTGGCCACAGAACCTGTATGTGTCGGCTTTATGCCAGTGTATGCGGTTCGACTCTGAAGTCGATCGTCTGTATTCTGGAGTCGATCGGCTGAAGTCTTATAGATGGGGGTGAAGTCGGCATGTAAAAATGACCGTTATTTTTTTGGTCGGTTCGAGTCTCAAGACTTCTCCGGAGTCAAGACGACAACGTCGGCTGTATGCGGCTGTAGTCTGGTGAAGTCCGTTGGATGCGGCATACCGAGCCAACTCCAAAAGTCGGGGGACAAAAACGCTACTCTGCTGTATTCGGCGCCCGAGTCCTGTATGTGTGAAGGGGGCATACCGAGCCAGCTCCAAAAGTCGGGGGACAAAAACGCTACTCTGCTGCATTCGGCGCCCGAGTCCTGTATGTGTGAAAGGGGCATAATTAAGGGTTAAAGAAGGTAAGAAAACGACAATTAACCCTTTTACGCGCGTGTGGACGCAGAGGTTGCCGATTAACAATCAGAAATAGAGTTCTCTCAATCTTATAATTACCTTTTTAAAATTAGTTTTCTGCCCACAGCTAACTCAAAGACAACTGCAGAGGTCTAAGTAACTAAACTAAAGGTTTCTAAACACCCCTGATGATCACAAAGGCTTTTAAGTATCCCAGAATAGGCTCAAATCGCGTCCTGTGCGTGAAAGGGTTAAGTTGTCCACACTTATTTACCGTTTAACCCCTTCTGTACCGGCGCCGTCCTTTTAACTTTATTGTGAATACTATTAGACGATTTATTCAGCTTAGAAAGGCCCGCCAGCAATTTTCACGTTTATAACTATCCTCAGTGTATATACAGTATACTTCCTCTCTTGCGGGGAGTGGGTGACACCCGCCTTTCAACACATTCCCATCCCTATTCTGTCCAACTCTAACCAAATAGTGAACTGATTTTGTCCGCCTGTTTTCCACTCCCCAAGTAAACTAAGGAACTCTCTCCCTCAATCTGGCTACTTGTGTCCAGAAACATTGAAAGAAGAGGGAGGTGTGAGAGGGATCTGCCTTGTGTGGGCCAATCGGCTTTCTGCAGACTCCAATTTTCTTATGTTCTTATATTCTTATGATAGGCCAACATAAGAACACGGGAGTCTGTAGAGAGCCGAATGGTCCACACACGGCAGATCCCTTTAACACCCAACAGTACAGAAAGAGAAAAATAAGGGAATAGGGAAGAAGGAAGGAAGAGCAGAATAAGGGAATAGGAAAGGATGAAGGATAGAATAAGGGAATAGGGAAGCAGGAAGGATAGAATAAGGGAATAGGGAAGCAGGAAGGATAGAATAAGGGAATAGGGAAGCAGGAAGGATAGAATAAGGGAATAGGGAAGCAGGAAGGATAGAATAAGGGAATAGGGAAGAATATAAGAAGGGCAGAATAAGGGAATAGGGAAGGATGAAGGAAGGATAGAATAAGGGAATAGGGAAGAATATAAGAATGGCAGAATAAGGGAATATAAGAATGGCAGAATAAGGGAATATAAGAATGGCAGAATAAGGGAATATAAGAATGGCAGAATAAGGGAATATAAGAATGGCAGAATAAGGGAATATAAGAATGGCAGAATAAGGGAATATAAGAATGGCAGAATAAGGTTGATATAAGAATGGCAGAATAAGGGAATATAAGAATGGCAGAATAAGGGGATATAAGAATGGCAGAATAAGGGGATATAAGAATGGCAGAATAAGGGAATATAAGTGGCAGAATAAGGGAATATAAGAATGGCAGAATAAGGGAATATAAGAATGGCAGAATAAGGGAATATAAGAATGGCAGAATAAGGGAATATAAGAATGGCAGAATAAGGGAATAGGGAAGAAGGAAGGAAGGGCAGAATACGGGAATAGGGAAGGAAGGAAGGAAGGGTACAGTCGCGCTAATAAGTGATGTCTCGGCACCAAGCATATTTTGATCAATAATTGGTATCAGCAATATCTAAGCTTGATTTCTTCACATCAAGTAAAATATACAAACATGCTCCTACACTTACCCACCCTATTCATCATCTGACAGACACTAATACAGCACAGAGCAAGCCAAACGAAATGACAGCTGGGACATGACTTATTAGCGCGACCGTACATTAAAGGAAGGGCAGAATATGGGACTAGGGAAGAAGAAAGGGAGTAAATAAGGAGACAATAACAACAGAGTGTGGGGAGGGAGGGAGGGAGGGAGGGAGGTGATACAGCAGGGAAGGGATAAAAAATTGAGTGTGTGTGTGTGTGTGTGTGTGTGTGAGAGAGAGTGATGAAAAGGGAGGAGGGAGACAGTAATAAAAGAATGATGCTAGGAGAGAGAGAGAGAGAGAGAGAGAGAGAGAGAGAGAGAGAGAGAGAGAGAGAGAGAGAGAGAGAGAGAGAGAGAAAGAGAGAGAGAGATGGGGGGATAGGTAATAGGTACAGAGAGGTGGAGGGGGAGGGAGGGAGGGAGGGAGGATAGGTAATCAAAGGAGAGAGAGAGAGAGGGAGGAAGGGAGCGAATAGAGTCAGTTTATTGCTCACATCATCTAGGCTTCATTTAAGGGGAGATTTCCACTTGAGGGATTTTTTCTTTACCCCTTTCTCCCTCATGTTTAGCCCCATTGCTTTTGAGATTTTAAGACGTTTGCCCCATTAGTTTGGCGATTTTAAGAACTTTCACCCCATGTATGTCACTTTTAAGACCTTTCGTCCCATTTAGGTGTCGATTTTTTCCTGGCGAGCGATAGCGAGCCTGTAGTTTAAGAGGAACCGGTCTTCGGCCGGTACATTTTTCTACCGAAAAATGTACAAATGTATCTTGAAAGGGGGTCATGGGTGTAATTTCAAGCTTGATGGAAGTCTAGGAAACACACTAAAAAAAAAACTTAACCCCATCTGTACCGGCGTCGTCTATTTCATTTGATTCTTGCTATACTGAGACAATTTTAAGCAGTTTAAGAAGGATCTGTAGTCGTAAAACGGAGAAAGTGAGATAGTTCGAAGCCTGTTAATTGCTGGAGGTCCTTGTTAAACTGAATACAATTAAAAGGACGTCGCCGATACAGATGGGGTTAATGTGGGATGATTCACTTTTTGGTCCATTTTTTCATTTAGTCAATTTTTTTTTTTTTTTCTAGTTTCCTCCCTAGACCTCCATCAAACTTTTAAAAAGCATCCATTAGATCCCCTTGTAGATAAATGTGTGCATTTTTAGCCCGGTTCTTTCAAAATTACAGGCTCACTATCGTTCGCCAGAAAAAATCGGCACGAGAGGTCTTAATATTGACAAAGACATGGGGCGAATGGTCTTCAAATCGACAAACTAATGGGGCAAACATCTTAAAATCTGAAAACTAATGGGGCTAAACATTAGGGAGAAGGGGGAGCAGAAAAACAGCCCATCTCCCCTTAACTTAATTTTGAGGGTAGATGTTTGAATGGCAAGTTAGACAGTCATATTCTGTTAGACGATTTTCTTTAGTTTATAATCTACCTCTAGGACTCCAATGGCTAAATACGATGTTAACCAACCCTCTTAGTACCATAGGTCCTTCGTAACCTACATAAAATCGTCTACTTTTAACCCCTTCCGTACCTGCGACGTCTTTTTAATTTTATCGTAGCTATATTTAGAGGATTTTGTGCAGTTTAACCCTTTCACGCATTTATGACGCAGAGGTTGCCAGATTAGCAATAAGAAATAGAGTTATCTCACGTATAATTACCTCTCCAAAATTAGTTTTCTGCCCACAGCTAACTCAAAGACAACCGCAGAGGTTGAAGTAACTAAACTAAAGGTTTCTAAATACCCCTGGTGGTAACAAAGGCTTTAAAGTATCCCCAATAGGCTCAACACAGCTAACTCAAAGACAACCGCAGAGGTTGAAGTAACTAAACTAAAGGTTTCTAAATACCCCTGATGGTAACAAAGGCTTTAAAGTATCCCCAATAGGCTCAACACAGCTAACTCAAAGACAACCGCAGAGGTTGAAGTAACTAAACTAAAGGTTTCTAAATACCCCTGATGGTAACAAAGGCTTTAAAGTATCCCCAATAGGCTCAACACAGCTAACTCAAAGACAACTGCAGAGGTTGAAGTAACTAAACTAAAGGTTTCTAAATACCCCTGATGGTAACAAAGGCTTTAAAGTATCCCCAATAGGCTCAAAATCGCGTCATATGTCGGAGAGGGTTAA
>JBAKBP010027893.1:0-10000 GCA_037953745.1 Lithodes maja | reverse complement strand
GTATTCCTTCTCATATTGTCTTTGGAAGTGATAAAATAACCCAAAACAAGGTTATTTCATGTTAATTGTCTTGTATTCCTTCTCATATTGTCTTTGGAAGTGATAAAATAACCCAAAACAAGGTTATTTCATGTTAATTGTCTTGTATTCCTTCTCATATTGTCTTTGGAAGTGATAAAATAACCCAAAACAAGGTTATTTCATGTTAATTGTCTTGTATTCCTTCTCATATTGTCTTTGGAAGTGATAAAATAACCCAAAACAAGGTTATTTCATGTTAATTGTCTTGTATTCCTTCTCATATTGTCTTTGGAAGTGATAAAATAACCCAAAACAAGGTTATTTCATGTTAATTGTCTTGTATTCCTTCTCATATTGTCTTTGGAAGTGATAAAATAACCCAAAACAAGGTTATTTCATGTTAATTGTCTTGTATTCCTTCTCATATTGTCTTTGGAAGTGATAAAATAACCCAAAACAAGGTTATTTCATGTTAATTGTCTTGTATTCCTGCTCATATTCATTCAAGTCTTCAAACACCATTGCCCCGGTTCGACACTCTGTATACAAGATCATTGGGTATATTGGTATAAGATAGGTATATTATTGTACTGTCTATATATCAATAATAGGGTAGAATGAAGCAGAATAGTGTGTGTGTGTGTGTGTATTTACCTAATTGTATTTACCTAATTGTATTTTACAGGATTGAGATTACTCTCGTAGTGTCCCTTTAACTTATCATAATTTACTTTAAAAGCTTGAATACTTTGTGCACACACTAGGTCGTTTGGTAACTTATTCCACTTCTCAACCATTCTATCTGGAAAACCAAACTTCCTAACATCCTTCCTAGCTCTCCTCCTCAACAGTTTATAGTCATGTCCTCTCGTCCTCCCCACCGCCGGCCAAACAAAATGTGGTTGATCAATATATTCCTTTCCGTGAACACACCTAAATAAAGCTATCATGTCTCCCCTCTCCCTTCTCTGTTCAAGTGAGGGAATCCCCAGGTGACAGAGCCGGTCTTCATATTGTAAGTTTTTTAACCCTGGCACCCATCTTGTGATCACACGCTGAATTTTCTCGAGCTTACTTATGTGTTTTTCATGTGTGGATTCCATACAACCGCTGCATACTCCAGGCTAGGCCTTAAAAACTGTGTTATTAATATCTTCACCATGTCTTCATTTAGGAATTTAAACGCTACCCTAATATTAGCCCACCACGAATATGCCTTATTTACCAAGTTATTGATATGGTCACCGGGATCTAACCTCCTGTTCACTACAACTCCTAAGTCTTTTTCCTTCTCTGACTTTTCCAACCTTACATCGCCCATACTGTACTCCCCATGGGGTCTTCCCTGGCCGTCTCCCATCTCCATCACGTGGCATTTATCAATGTTGAACTCCATTTTCCACATTCGGCTCCATTGATACAGCTTATTGATGTCCTCCTGGAGCATTTTACAGCAATTGTTATCAACCACTTTCCTCACTAATTTTGCACCATTGGCGAACATGTTAATATAGCTGCTAATTCCAAGAGGCAGATCATTTATAAAAATTAAAAACATCAATGGCGCCAACACTGAGCCCTGGGGCACTCCACTTATCACATCACTCCATGATGAATATTTCCCTCTTATGATGGTTCTCATTTTCCTCCCGGTTAAGAAATCCTTCATCCATTTTAAGAGTCCACCGGTGATTCCTCCACACATTTCAAGTTTATATAGAAGCCTTTTATGGGGTACTTTATCAAAAGCTTTTTTGAAATCTAAAAATACACAATCTGCCCATCCGTCTCGTTCTTGCATAATTTCAATCACTCTATCATAGAAGCTCAGCAAATTTGACACACATGACCTATTCGACCTAAAACCAAACTGACAATCCGATAGTAAATGGTTCTCCTCGAGGTGACAAATCCAAAATTTCCTGATCAATTTCTCAAGCAGTTTTACTACAACACTAGTCAAAGACACGGGTCTGTAGTTATTACTACAACACTAGTCAAAGACACGGGTCTGTAGTTATTACTACAACACTAGTCAAAGACACGGGTCTGTAGTTATTACTACAACACTAGTCAAAGACACGGGTCTGTAGTTATTACTACAACACTAGTCAAAGACACGGGTCTGTAGTTATTACTACAACACTAGTCAAAGACACGGGTCTGTAGTTATTACTACAACACTAGTCAAAGACACGGGTCTGTAGTTATTACTACAACACTAGTCAAAGACACGGGTCTGTAGTTATTACTACAACACTAGTCAAAGACACGGGTCTGTAGTTATTACTACAACACTAGTCAAAGACACGGGTCTGTAGTTATTACTACAACACTAGTCAAAGACACGGGTCTGTAGTTATTACTACAACACTAGTCAAAGACACGGGTCTGTAGTTATTACTACAACACTAGTCAAAGACACGGGTCTGTAGTTATTACTACAACACTAGTCAAAGACACGGGTCTGTAGTTATTACTACAACACTAGTCAAAGACACGGGTCTGTAGTTATTACTACAACACTAGTCAAAGACACGGGTCTGTAGTTATTACTACAACACTAGTCAAAGACACGGGTCTGTAGTTATTACTACAACACTAGTCAAAGACACGGGTCTGTAGTTATTACTACAACACTAGTCAAAGACACGGGTCTGTAGTTATTACTACAACACTAGTCAAAGACACGGGTCTGTAGTTATTACTACAACACTAGTCAAAGACACGGGTCTGTAGTTATTTGCATCTTCTTTCGGTCCTTTCTTGTATATCGGTACAATATCAGCAGCCTTCCACACCTCGGGTAGCTTGCTGTGTGTGTGTGTGTGTGTGTGTGTGTGTGTGTGTGTGTGTGTGTGTGTGTGTGTGTGTGTGTGTGTGTGTGTGTGAAAGAGAGAGAAAGAGTGTGTGAGTGAAAGAGAGAGAGGGACAGTGAGCCATTTACATAGATATACATATATGCACTGGCCACACAAATCTTACGATCCCTGCGAAGTGGCCAGGACTTAATCCTAGTAGAGATAGCAACCCTAGAATAAAGTGGAAGGCAAGGATAGCAAAGATGAAGGGTCTCTCCCCACCCTCCGCAATTTGCGAGAGAAAGAGAGAGAGAGAGATTTAGACATTACACAAAAATGCACACTAGCTAACTCACTTGTTTATGCAATAAGAGAGAGAGAGAGAGTGCTTGATGAAGGTCTAGGGAGGAAACTAAAACAAATATATGAATAGATGAATTAATAGACCAAACAAACGGCCAGTCTCCCCTTAAATATCTAAACCCATTTATACTCTGTTCCAAATAGGTAGGCCAAACATCGTGAACCCTAACCTCCGTATCTTAAAAATGGCCAGAGCAAATGGGCTGTAAATGACCACACCTATTCCCTGGCTGACCCTTCCCAAATGGTAGTATTATTAGCTCCCTTATTCTAGTCGTGTGTGAGTTCTAGAGGTAAGTGGTCAAGAGTTTTGGCCTAGTTATTTGGAACAGGGTATATATAGTAGTGTAACCCCTTCTTTACCGGATACATCTTTTTCACTTTATTTTGGCTACTATTAGACAATTTGTTTCAGCTTGGGAAGGACGTCTACCAATTCAAATCTACAGCCTATCTCAATTGATCCTTTTAGCTACCATATATCCTTCCAAAGCTACATGAAATCGTCTAAATGTAGCTGAAATCAAATACAAAAGACGTCACCGGTACAGAAGGGGTTAACCCTCTCAGTATTACGACGCCTTCCTTCATTTTCTGCTAACTACCAGGAAGGAGGCGTTTTTTCTTTTTTGGACCCCCTTCTCCCTCGTGTTTAGCCCCATTAGTTTTGAAATTTTAAGACGTTCGCCTCACTAGTTTGGCGATTTCTAAGACCCTAAGCTCATTGTATAATTAGGGTTTATTAGCATCCATATACCATTAAGCCGTTCAGTACCGGTGACGTCTTTTCCATCGTATTCTTGCATCTATTAGACGATTTTATTCAGCTTAGGAAGGACGTTTACACATTAAAAGGCTGCAGGCTATCTCACTTAATCCTTTTAGCTACTACGGTATGTATCCTTCTTGAGCTTCATAACATCGTCGAAATGAAGTTGAACTCAAATTAAATACACGTCGCCGGTACAGAAGGGGTTAAAAGGGTAGATTATTACGGATACTTTATATACTCTTTTCATACCCATATGTTTGAGAGGGTAAATAACGCTACTGTGTACTGAAAGGGTTAAATATACGCCGATGAGTTGATAGAGATCAATTGACAAAGAAATGGGGTCAAAGGTCTTACAATCGCCAAACTAATGTGGCGAACATCTTAAAATCTCGAAACTAATGGTGCTAAACATGAGAGAAGGGAGTCGAGAAAAAAATTTCCTTAAGGGGAGATGGTTCACTTTTTGGGCGATTTTTGCATGTATTCAATATTTGTCTAGTTTCCTCCCTAGACCTCCATCAAATTAAAAAAACAAAAAAAAATCCATTAGATCCCCCTTCTGGATTAATTTGTAAATTTTTTGGTAGAAAATTGTTCCGACCGAAGGCCGGTTCTTCCAACATTACAGGTTCACTATCGTTCGCCAGGGGAAAAATTGACACCTAAATAGCATGAAAGGTCTAAATATTGACGAAGAAATGGGGCGAAAGGTCTTAACATCGACTAACTAATGGGGAAAAACATCTTAACATCTGAAAACTAATGGGGCTAAACATGAGGGAGAAAGTGGTCCAGAAAACCGGCCCCTCCCCCCTTAAATGTGATACATAAATCTCATCCAAATAGTAGCCAATCTGGGTTTTCTGAGGCTCAATGAGATAATTCGCCAAATATAATCACATCGCTCAATTTATATCATAGGCAGTTTTAGAATATGTAAACCTATAGAATCACAACATTACTATGTGATTTTCTTATAGACAAAAAAAAAATCCTCGGAAATAAAATATCTAAATTAGTTACCCGTAAAATTGCCTTTTTCTTAAATGCCTAATTAGAAAAAACGATTTAATATTATGCGAGACTATTATATATTTGGTT
Source organism: Lithodes maja (assembly GCA_037953745.1). Taxonomy (NCBI): domain Eukaryota; kingdom Metazoa; phylum Arthropoda; class Malacostraca; order Decapoda; family Lithodidae; genus Lithodes; species Lithodes maja. Next base: position 4,939 of record JBAKBP010027893.1, on the reverse strand, counting down.
AATGTTCTTTAACAACATTATTTTTTATTATTAAAGTAAACTGCAAGTATAATTAGCTAATATTATAATATTACGATAAATATACATACATAAAACATATGTTTACATTATGTAAAATAGAGTAACAAAGGATCTAGCCAATGTAGATATTTTAGTTGAAGCTTGAAGGGTTTGGAGCGCTGGCAGTGGTTCATTATTAATTTGACTTGATCTCGCGTCGCACGGTAATAGAAGATTCTCCCAAAGACTTTCATTTATAAGTTATTTTCTGTTAATTAGTGAACGTTAGTTGTTTAATTATACACAAAGCAGGATGGGGTTCGGTAAATTGTTCAAGTTCAACACCAAGAAGAGCCAGGGTGTGAAATTTGTGACAGGGTTGCTAAAATCGATCGGTGTGGATTGGGAGGAAAAATCAAAAGGCTACCCAACATTGGTTGAATCCCTCGTCGATGAAATCAAGAATCTTCGATGTATGGTGAAAGCTGGGGGTGTTAAAAGGGAAACACTAGAAAATGATTTGGTTTTGTGCCGGCAAGTGCTAAGTGAAACTACGCAAAAGTACAACGACGAAGAATCAAAATCCGAGTCTTTGATTGGTGAATTGAACACCACGAAAATCAACCTGTCCGAAATCAATCAAATCCTGAAACAGGAAAAGTTGAAGATTGAAAAGCACGAGCGGAATATAATACATCTACAAAATTTCCTTTCCGTAACAAAGCATGAGGCTGAGGCGCAGGCAAGACTGTTGGAGGAATCAACACAGCAGGTAATAAAGGGTAAGGCAAAAATGGAAAAATATGAGGAAAACATGGTTGTACTGGAAGATAGCATCAACGAGAAAAATGTTGAAAGTGAAAAATATAGAAAGGAATATAATAGTTTGGAGAAAGAACTAAACCAAGAAAAAAATTACCATCAGGCAACCATGAGTACTTTGGATGAAAAAATGAAATACTTTGTTGAACTAAAGGAGGCGATAGAAGGAAAAAATGACAAGATTTCTTTCCTAGAGTCTTCCCTTGCTACATTTAAAAATGAAAATGAGGTGAAAATTGAAAAATATGAGGACAAAATGGTTATCCTTGAGGGTATTATCAACGAGAAAGTTGTTGAAAGGGAGAACATCAAGAAAGAAAATATGAATTTGCAAAATGAACTGACTCGCGCTAAACATAACTATCAGTCGGCAAATAGTATTTTGAATGATAAAATTAAATCTATTTTTGAACTGCAGGAGTCGATAGAAAATGAGTTGGATTTGTGCCGGCAAGTGCTAAGTGAAACTACGCAAAAGTACGACGACGAAAAATCAAAATCCGAGTCTTTGATTGGTGAATTGAACACCACGAAAATCAACCTGTCCAAAATCAATCAAATCCTGAAACAGGAAAAGTTGAAGATTGAAAAGCTCGAGCGGAATATAATACATCTACAAAATTCCCTTTCCATAACAAAGCATGAGGCTGAGGCGCAGGCAAGACTATTGGAGGAGTCAACACAGCAGGTAATAAAGGGTAAGGCAAAAATGGAAAAATATGAGGAAAACATGGTTATACTGGAAGATAGCATCAACGAGAAAAATGTTGAAAGTGAAAAATTTAGGAAGGAAAATAATAGTTTGGATAACAAACTAAACCAATCAAAAAATGACCATCAGGCAACCATGAGTACTTTGGATGAAAAAATAAAATACATTGTTGAACTAAAGGAGGCGATAGAAGGAAAAAATGACAAGATTTCTTTCCTAGAGTCTTCCCTTGCTACATTTAAACATGTAAATGAGGTGAAAATTGAAAAATATGAGGACAAAATGGTTATCCTTGAAGGTATTATCAACGAGAAAGTTGTTGAAAGGGAGAACATCAAGAAAGAAAATATAAATTTGCAAAATGAACTGAGTCACGCTAAACGTGACTATCAGTCGGCAAATAGTATTTTGAATGATAAATTTAAATATATTTTTGAACTGCAGGAGTCGATAGAAGAAAAAGATGAAAATATGAATACCTTGAAATCTTCCCTTGCTAAAATTAGAAAAGATGATGAGGAAAAATCTCAATTCATAGAACAATTGAGAAGTCGTCTGCAGGAAAAATATGCCGTTACAGATCATTCTAAATCTTGGTTATCAAAAATGAAGGGCAAATAAAAAACATAATCTTTCGTATTTGTTAATTATTAGTATTTGATTAATATACTTTATTCAATAATTTAAATGCTTTACTTTTTATTTGTATTGGATTAAGGCATTTTATTCAAGAATTCAAATAGTTTTATTATTTTTAGTTTATACGGATACTTTGTTTAGTAATTCAAATTATATATTATCTTTAGTTGATTAGGATACTTTATTAATGAACTCAAAGGGGGTATTTATTATTTTTAGTTGATAAGGAAACTTTATTAAATTGGTATATTTGTATTTTTAGTTGATTAGGATACTCAATTCAATCATTTCGACCAGCGAGGTTAAACAACGTAGTATTTTTTATGATCCCCTTTCTCTCTCATGTTTATCCTTATAATCACCATAGCTATCATATCAGTGTCGAAAGTTGCATTTAGGCCTTAGGGTATAATTATTTTTATTTAAGGTAGTGTTTTTTTTATGAACCCCCTTCTCCCTCATGTTTATCCCCATTACTTTTGAGATTTTAAAGATGTTCACCCCCGATAGTTTGGCCATTGATCAACTTTTCGCATCATATTCTTGTCAGATTTAAGACCTTTTGTACCATTTAGGCGTCGATTTCTTCCTGGCGATTTCACTCGCCTGCAATTTATAAACATACCAAAAGACCCTCATCGAGATAAATTCGTACATTATTTGGTAAAAAAATGTCCAAGCCAAAGACCGGGTCCCCCTAAATTGCAGGCTCGATATCGCTGTCCAGGGAAAAAAAATCAACACCAAAATGGAAAGAAAGGCATTAAAATTGACAAGGAAATGAAGACGAAAGGTCTTAAAATCGCCAAACTAATGGGGCAAGCATCCTATAATCTAAAATAAATGGGGCTAGATATGAGGGAGAAGGGGGTAAAACAAATATAATAAACTGTACACATTTATCTTGAAGGAGGGTCTTGGGCGGATGTTTTTTGTAAGTTTGAGGGAGGTCTAGCGAGGAAACTAAACAAAAAATAATGTAAAACGAGATATAAATGAGCAAATAAATACGCCCATCCCCCCTTATAGCATCAACAAACAAGCTAGCTCTACTAAGGACCATTTTTACCCCCGCCCGTGAAAAGGTCTGGCCCTGATTACGCCCGCGATTACAAGCTAGGGTAAAAATGGGCGGGTATGGAGAGGGGGCGGTGCGTGACTCGGATTAATTGGTAGAGCGGGGGTGGGGGGTAGTGTGTGTGTGGAGGGGTGGGGGGGTTAGTGTGTGTGGAGGGGTGGGGGGGTTAGTGTGTGTGTGTGGGGGGGGGGAGGGGTAGTCTGTGTGGGGGGGGGGGTTAGTGTGTGTGGGAGGAAGGGGGTAGTGTGTGTGGGGGGAGAGGGGTAGTGTGTGTGGGGGGGGGGTGAGGGGTAGTGTGTGTGGGGGGGGAGGTGAGGGGTAGTGTGTGTGTGGGGGAGGTGGGGGAGGCTTATGGGTGGACCTGGTTCGATGCCTGGTGAGAGGTTTGTATACACTAGGGTTTTATTTTGTTCTTGAGTTGTGTTTTATATATCAAATAGGATTAAGGGGAAACGGATAAATGTGTTTCGATGCCAGACATGATTATACTCAGTAGCTTGTAGTCAATTATTAGGATGAAGTGGGAGTATGCTCTAGTGAAAACAGGTCAGTTGTTCTTAAAGTAACTGTAACTTTGATAGTAAAGTAATATACTATGGATGATGATGCCTTGGGGAATATTTATATGTAAAATACTATTGTAAGAGTACATGCTGGTAAATAAATAACAACCCTTAACCCTATTAATTGAAAGGTCTGTTTAATATGATGTACACGGATTATATACAGACACACACAAACATACACACACGCATTAGATAGATAGATAGATTAGATATATAGATAGATTGTGTCCCATCACCTCATCAGTGTGCCTTCACCTCCCCCTCTATGTCATTATGTTTCCCCCCCCTTCCTCCTTCTCTCTCTCTCTCTCTCTCTCTCTCTCTCTCTCTCTCTCTCTCTCTCTCTCTCTCTCTCTCTCTCTCTCATTATTGTGTGAATGAGTGAGGTGCCCAGTGTATATTTTTGTGTAATGTTTAATACTCTTACTATCTCTCTTCATAAATATAGATAGATATATAGATAGATAGATAGATTGATTGATTAGGTACATAGATATATTGCAGTAGTGAGGGCGTGTGCAATATTAAAATATATATATAATAATTTAGTCAAACATACAAGTACTTTCAATAATTGTATACCGGTAATGATCAGGTATTACTGATAAGATATACTGTATACCGGTAATGATCAGGTATTACTGATAAGATATACTGTATACCGGTAATGATCAGGTATTACTGATAAGATATACTGTATACCGGTAATGATCAGGTATTACTGATAAGATATACTGTATACCGGTAATGATCAGGTATTACTGATAAGATATACTGTATACCGGTAATGATCAGGTATTACTGATAAGATATACTGTATACCGGTAATGATCAGGTATTACTGATAAGATATACTGTATACCGGTAATGATCAGGTATTACTGATAAGATATACTGTATACCGGTAATGATCAGGTATTACTGATAAGATATACTGTATACCGGTAATGATCAGGTATTACTGATAAGATATACTGTATACCGGTAATGATCAGGTATTACTGATAAGATATACTGTATACCGGTAATGATCAGGTATTACTGATAAGATATACTGTATACCGGTAATGATCAGGTATTACTGATAAGATATACTGTATACCGGTAATGATCAGGTATTAC
>JBAKBP010027892.1:0-29432 GCA_037953745.1 Lithodes maja | reverse complement strand
CCCGGGGGGCCACTGGAAGCAGAAATCATTCCATGGGAAATCAAAGAAGTACTGCCGAGAGCCTCCCAGTCGGCAGCGCCGAAGTGCCACAAGTGCCGTCGGCTAGGAGGATCAGGGGCCGTACTGGAGAGATAGGATAGGTGACGAGATAAGTTTATGGTCGGAGGAGCCCAAAGGAGAGAAAAGATTGACAGTATAAGAAGTTAGAAACAAGTCAAGAATGTTGGGCCGATCTCCGATGCGATCCGGGATACGGGTGGGTTGCTGAACTAACTGCTCTAGGTCATCTAGGATAGAAAAGACGTAGGCTTGTTCACCAGCTGGGTCAGTAGTGTGAGAGGAGAGCCATTGGCGGTGGTGAACGTTGAAATCTCCTAAGATGGAGATTTCTGAGAAAGGAGAAATGGATAGAATGTGTTCCACTGTAGAGTTTAGATAGTCAAAGAATTTGGGAAAGTTGGTAGAGTTAGGGGAAAGATAGACAGCACAGAAATATTTAGTAAGAGAATGACAGGAAAGTTTGAGCCATATAGTTGAGAATTCAGAGGAGTCGAAATCGGGAACACGAGAGAGCAAGTGAGTTTGTTGTGCACGTATGCACAACATCTGCCTCTGGCTTTGGAACTAGGATAGAGAAAGTAGGAGGATACAGAGAAGGGGCTGCTGGATGTTGCTATAGACACCTGAGTTTCGGTGAGGAAGAGAAGATCAGGTTTGTAGGAGGAGAGATGGTGTTCTACAGAACGATATTGTTCTCAGAAGTGTTAAGGTGCTGAATGAATTTATAGGTTAGCTTTCTAATATGTGATTGGTAGCAATGAATGTTCATATAGGCACATAGCGTACTTGTACTCTCATATTTTGAGAGCCCCAGAAACATTTTCATGATATTGTGATATGAGATTCTTAATCTATTTACTGTCATTTTCTTATAGTTCCACCATAGTTGTGCAATGTAAATTGGTGAGCAGTAGGAGTTGAACAATGTTATTTTTGTATCCCATGTGCACATATGAAATTTTCTTAATACTGAGTTTCCCTGCATGTAAAGTTGCCTCCGCTGACGACCCATATCCTCATCATCTGAGCGATCACTTGAAATATAGTGTCCTAGATACTTTACTTTATTTACTTCTTCTATAATTTGTTCATACAAATTGAATTTAGGTAGTTTTGATTTCAGTAGAAGGTTAGATTTAAATATTATGATATTACTCGTTAAAGGATTAAATTTGACTGAATGTTTGGTTCCAAAGTTTCACATATTCTTAATAATTTATCCAGTCCTGCTCTAGAGGGTGCGATGAAGACTAGGTCATCAGCATACATGAGGTGATTTACAATGGAGTTGCCAATGCAGCACCCAGTGCGGCTCTTGTTCAGCTCCAGACTAAGATCATCCATGTAGACGTTGAAAAGATAAGGAGACAATATTCCCCCCTGCCTAACACCATTGGTTACTGCGAAAGAGCCTGACAGAGCGTTGCCCCCTCTTACACAAATTTTTTGGTTAGAATACCAGAAAATAAGTATCCTGATAATATAGCTAGGCACTCCCCTGTTAACTAATTTTTCAAATAAGGTTTTGTGACACACCCTATCAAAAGCCTTACTTGCATCAAGAAAACAAGAGAAAATTGAGCTGTTTAGTCTGTTGTAAGTATCTATCACTTCTTTTAACACATATAACAATTGGTCTCTGTCATGATTTTTCTTAAAGCCAAACTGATTACTGCTGGTGACAATATAGGCATTCATTCATTCAAGCAATATAATTTTAACTAATTTACTAATCACACTAGCAAGTGCTACTGGGCGGTAATTATCTTTAGTTGTAATCTTACCTGATTTATCTTTAATGCCAGGAACAAGTATTACGGATATCATAGACTCCGGCAGGACACCATGCGTAAATAGACTGGTGATGCAAGAACTAAGTTTATCTAATAACAAATTATCTGCATATTTAAGATGTTCTGCATATATACCATCCAGCCCACAAGCTTTGTTTAGGTTAAGTTATCTTATGGCATTCTCAAGAAAACTTTCAGTCACTTTAATGTCTTCATAATTACGATCTATCACATATTGAATTGCACCATTTGTAGATCTTTGGTTTACACTGTTAAGCAGTTCCTTAAAATTAATTTTCCATAAGTCAGCAATGTTTTCTTCACCCGTAACCCCCTCAACACTGACAGGTAATGGTGTGTTAGAATTTTGCATGGATCGCATCTGAATTTGTCCTTCCAAAAACAGTTAGTATCTTTTTCTGCCAGACTCTTTGCAAGGGATTCCTTCCTTAACCCACTGAGCCCCAGCGACGCAAACAGTGCGTCGGTAATGTATGTAACGCTAAACCCCAGCGACGCAGACGTCTGCGTCAGTGTCACTCCGGTCCCAATTACTCCGGTCCTATGGCACCTAGAGGGCTCAGATTTGTATGGGAACTGTGTAAGTATCCCAGGCACCCATGCCAATGGTTGAAAACTCTCAAAATCCAACCGCGTGCGCGTGAGCGTGCAAAAACATGTTTTTTTGGGGAAATTGCCTTCAATTTTTTACTCTTGTAAAATCCATTTTCGGGTGCTCTGTAGGACCATTTTTTTAGCTTTTTGATCGGTTTTTCGTGGTTTTTCCTTCATTCCTAACCCATTCGCTATTGTTTCTGGGAAAACAAAAATCAGAATCAGCCGGTCCTGGGTGGTACATTTATAAATATTTAGCTGGTACTCAGCGGGTTAATTGGTTTTCATTTTGTTTAATAAATTTAATGGCATATTTGGTCCTAGCCTTTGCTCTTTTGTGAAGTTCAAATATAAGCCCCTGTCTGGCTGACCTACCTCAAGCCAATGAGACCTAGCATCTCTGGAGGCCTGATACAGGTCAGCCACATAATCTTGCCAACCTGGCTTATTGAATGAGGACTTACATCTGTGGCTATTAAAAATACTTTCCCCCGCTTTTGATAAAGAATCTATTATACTATTGTAAAATTTAATAATGTCCTTTCTGTGTTGTGCATCACTACATTTTGGATCCCTGCATTGTGCTACACCACAACCATCATATTGCACCCTATTTAATAAGTCTTTGGTTTTATCACAGTATATTTGGCACTCTTCACTTGAGATAACATTCCATGAAACTTTTGCCTTAATGCTATTGCTAGTTTCTGTTATTTCCGGTGCCTTTTTAATTTGGATTGTTAATTCTATAGGTATGTGGTCGTCATCCGTAATGTCATATTTTATGGCCATTTCTGAAATAGAGTCATGAAAGTCAGAGCTAGAAATTGCATGATCAAGCCACGACTTGGTCTCCCATGCTTCACTAACATATGTATAGCTATTTTCTGGAAGCAGTTTTTTGGAGGACAAAAACCTTAACATATTTCTAGCAAACATGGACCCACCCAACTCGTGAGGGGTAGCATTCCAATCACCTATGTGACGCCTCCCGGCGTTAGCAGAATGGTTGCGTGGGGAATTGCAGCTCGCTAGCGCTCGCCAGGATGGGGGGATGGGCTACAGTTGTCCTAGAATGATCTGCTTTATGTAATTAATGTCGTGTTGCCACAGACAGTCTAGAAATGGTCTTTGTTTTGGTCTGTGACCGCGCCTTATATTTTATATTCGCTATAATATAAATGTTGCTTGTGTGGGAGGCGAGCGAGAGAGGGTGAGGGAGTACACCTGGCAGCGGGGTGAGCTATGACGCGGCTCGCTTGGGCGCTGACGGCGTTGGCGGCCGGGTGGTCAACTAGTCCCTTCCCATCGCGGCCTCGTGTTCTTTACCAGCTCAGAGCTTGCCTGACACGCGTACCGCCTACATCCTTTGCAATTCTGTCCCCCATACTCGCCACTTTGCATACTATTTCTCTCTCTCGACTTCTCCTTTCTCATTCTCTAATCTTTATTAAACTCAACATCCCTTCTGGTTTCAGCATAGACGTTCACCGTCGACCAGTCGTATTGTACGCGAAGCTCTCAGATATTTCCATGTATTAGGTTAAGGAGGTATTATGCTTTATTGAGGTTTGGAGAGACGGACTTTTCCGTTTGTCCTCTCTCGGGAAGGTTGTAGACCGGTATATGTCTCCCTGGCAAGGTGTTGAGTGATTTTGCTTGGTTATCTAAAGCTAGACTAGGGGTAAGGTTACTGTGTCGTTGTCTCCAATGTGTGCAGTGTTAGCTAAGCCCTGCATGACATCGACAGGTACTGTGGGAGCCTAAGTTGTCTTCGGGTGGGTTTACTTTGCGAGCACAGCGCTGTGGTGTGAGAGGGCCATAGCCTATCCCTCACAACATAGTGCTGCCTCTTTGTGTTGACTTCTGAGGGATCGCCAGGATAGAACTAGGTACTAGAGACCTAGATTTATCAAGAGAGCATCCCCGTCATATAACGTAATCTTCATTATACCACCTTCGGACAACGTTAGGCTACGAGCCGCATGCTCGCCCATTGTTGCCCTGCCTTGATACCCCAGCTAGACTTTATTAACTGAGCAGACACTGGTTAGAGATAAGCCCATTATAATATGTATGCAGCATTATTATTCACTGCACTTTTGAGCCGAGGTTGTTGTTGAGTTGCACAACCCTAGTAGGCTGTTGCGTTGTGTCACGAAGCATTTCTTTAGTTGTCGAGCATTACTACCTTTGCGCAGTCTTTATTATTCGCCTGCCTATTATTACTATATGTCCTAGTATTTATTGTGACCCGTATTCTGCATTATAATTATTGTTCAAGATTCTTTACGAACATCTTCCCAGCATCAGACTTATTTCAGAAGTTTCCAGTTGATGTTCCAGGACTAGCATTGCACTTTCTTTAATACAGGAGTGCCAGTTATTTGAGTATCTACCGTAACGTTAATTAATCACGTTAACTATCTTTTCTTTGTGTAACCTAATCGAGTAATCTTTTACTGTTTGAGAATAGGCTGTTTCATCGAGCGTCAGCCTAGTGTGTGTGCACCAGTTACCGAGTCATAGGATACCTCGTTGTCCAGGCACGACTCAGGGCGGTAATGGTGTTTTGTTTTCCAGTGTTTAAGGCAGGGGATGGATCTAGTGTTACCGTTGTTGCATTTTGCCATTATCTAGTCCAATGTTGAAGAGCCCTGTGTCTTTGAGAACCTGGATCGTAACACCTACCACAGAGTAACACGTTATCTCTAATTCAGAAATTAGGCCACCAAGCTCCCCTAACTTTTCCAAATAATGTTCTTCATTTTCTGCACACTGATAAGGTAAGTAAACACAAAATATTGCACATTTTCTGTGGCCCACTTCCAGCTATATTTCCGCACACCAGCTTAAATTTGTCTCAATGGTTTTAATTAAACTATCTAGGCACAATCTCCACAATATTGTGACTACCCCTGGGGGGTGACCTGCCACAATACCATCATGTGTGTCCGTAGTGGAGACCCCATACCCATGGAAATCTTTATCTAATATGTTCAAATTACCTAAGTCCTGTTTTGTGTACCAAGTTTCCTGAAGGCAGATTATGTCGCTGGTCCTTAATGTAGATACAATGTCATGTCGCAACAGGAGTTTCCTCTTTGTTTTGGGGAGTCCTCTGCAGTTGTATGTCATGTAATCTATCTAGATCCCTTTGAAGGTACAGTCATGCTCTCGCTAACATGGTTATTTTATCCTTTACCAACAGCGTGTTACCGTAAAGCGTCTTACCAAACCATAATATCCATTTTGTCCCAGCCAAAATCCCAAAGTCCACTTTTTGACCCATTTAGTCCCAGCCAAAGTCCCAAAGTCCCCATTTTGACACATAAAGTACACATCACACATCATAGGAATACAATAAAGTACGCATCACATATAGAAATACAATGTAGTCATGGGGGGGAAGCATCACGGTTACGTAAAAGTGGGAGAGATCCTTGTAATCCCCAAGAATTTTCAGACACACATTGACCGAGAGAGATAAACAGACTGGGAGGGAGGGCAGGAAGCCAAGCGAACCCGAGTGTGACGTAACCGAACCGAGCATGACGTCACCGGGCCAAGTCAATTCCGTGGTAGATTGAAAATAAATGTTCCGTATTAGGATAGAGCTTTCGCATTTAGTGTGTCCGTGTTAGAACAAAAAAGCGTTACTCAACAGTGGGTTAGCCAGAACCTGACTGTATTCTTATTTCACTATCCAAATATTTTTTTCTCCCATTTTGGTATCTTCTGCGATTATACTAATCCTACTAGTTATACTTAAATCAAGGTCATTTATGTTTATAACAAACAACAGAGGGTCTAATACAGATCCCTGGGAAGCACCACTTTTGACTGCACCCCATTCTGACTTAATATCTGTTATACCAGGCTTTTTGCTGGGTGTACTGAGTGAAGGTAGATCCTAACTTAATTGGGTAGAGAATAAAGTCACACATAGACACACATACAAACATGCAGGGGTATAAGGACAACACAGAAGTAAATATATAGTTATTTTATTCAGATAAAATAACACAGCCACTAGAGGGCACAAACCAGTGCAACTCTGGTGCCAGTCCCAAGCCCGGATAAATGGGGAGGGTTGCGTCATGGAAGGGCATTCGGCGGAAAACCTTTTGCCAGATCCTGATATGCCGATCACAATCCAAGTAAGGATACCGGATTGGTTGAGGCCAGGGTTAACAATGACCGCCACCGGTGCTGTTGGCCAACAGGGCGCCGGTGGAAAGTATACGACTGTTGGGCGAAGGAGGAGAAGGAGAGGAGGAAGGCATGTCCAGAGGCAGTGGAAGGCAGGGAATGGTGGAAGTGTGGAGGTGAGAGGAGGGACTCTGAATGTTGGTACAATTACCGGTAAAGTGATAGAGCTGGCTGCTATGATGGAGAGGAAAAATATTTAGATATACTGTGCATACAGGAGACCAAGTGGAAGGGGAGTAATGCCAGGAAGATTGGGGGTGGGTTTAGAATGTTCTACCGTGGGGAGAATGGAAGGAAAAATAGTGTAGGGGTAATAGTAAAGGAAGAGTATATTTAAAGTGTATTGGAGGTTATGTAACGCAAGTGTCTGACAGAGTGATAAGTGTGAAGTTGGAAATTGATGGGGGATGTGGAATGGAGGAGAAAGAAGAGTTCTGGAGTGAGGTTGACTAAGTGATGGAGAGTGTACCCAGGGAGGAATGGGTGGTAATTGGAGCAGATTGTAATGGGCATGTTGGAGAAGGGAATGGAGGTGATGGGTAGGTAAGGTGTCGGAGAGAGAAATGTGGAAGGACAGATGGTGGTGGATTTTGCGAAACGGATGGAAATTGCTGTGCTAACTACATATTTAAAGAAAAAGGAGGAGCACAGAGTGACATATAAGAGCGGAGGAAGGTGCACACAGGTAATTACCTAGTTGTGTATACAGGATTTGAGCTAAGCTCGTATTGTCCTGTCCCCATGACTATATCCTGTACAGGAGACGTAACCTGAAAGAGGTTGGCAATTGCAAGGTGGTGCCAGGGGAGAGCGTAGCTAGACAGCATCCGTTGTTAGTTTGTAAGATGACTTTGGAGGTAAAGAAGAGGAAGAGAGTAAGGGTACAACCAAGGATTAGGTGGTGTAAGTTGAGGTAGGAGGAGTATTGTGTAATATTCAGGGAGGAGGTGAGCCAAGTACTACTGAATATGGATGAGGTGCTGGATAGCTGGACAATTATTATGGAAGGGATGGGGGAGACAGCAAAGAAGGTACTCAGTCTGATATCCGGACAGAGAAAGGAAGACAAGGAGATTTGGTGGTGGAATGAGGAAGTACAGGAAAGTATAACGAAGAAGAAGCAGGCGAAAACAAAATGGGATAGTCAAAATGATGAAGAAAGTAGGCAAGAGTACAAAGAGATGTGGGGCAAAGCGACGAGAGAGGTGGCAAAGGCAAAGGAAAAGGCATATGACGAGCTATACGAGAAGTTGGACAGTAAGGAAGGAGAGAAGGACTTATTTATTAGTGGCCCCTTCATCATTGACGATGTGCCTTAACATTGTTTATAGCCAATCTTTGAACTCAAGCTTGTCTTTCAAACTTCTCGCCCAGCAGAGAACAAAATACGATTGCCACACATCGTGAGCGAAACGCTCTAAAAAAACACTCACAGACTCGTCCTATATGATGTGGGTACCACTACTAGAAAAAAACTAACAAAAAATAATAGAAAAATTTAAATTAAACTTGATCTAGCCTTGCGCTTCTCATGCGTCTGCTATCTCTGCACACTTCGCCCCGCCCATCGAAGCAGTCTCTCGTCCTTACTTCTCCTGGGTCTGGACGAATCGGACTTGTCTCGAGGGCGTTCCAGCTCTCCTTTATTCTTCACCTACCCTTGGACATGGTGAATCTTTTGCTCATACGTACATGCTAAGTGCTGAGGATAGGTAGCTTATAGACTAGGAGTAGGCTGTGTACGTCCTTTCTCTGGCCCTGGAGACTGTTTTCCGTGTACTTAGTAAAGGCGAGTGTGTTAGGTGGAGTCCTCGTTGTGATAAGGCGAGGCTCCCACGTGCTTGTTTTATTACCCTAGCTCATATTTAGTTCGCTTGTTAGTCATGAGGCTTCTTTTAGTGAACCGGGGCCTGTTGTTTGGCCCACTTTGGGTGTGCAACAGTATGCTCTACACGTGGGCTAGTGCGTTTTAGATTTTCTCACTTAGCTGAGGGGTCCTGCACGGAGCCATGCTGCTCTTCAACCTACGCTTCTTGATCGCTACGTGTTAAGACTGGTCTACGCTGGAAGGCAGGTTTGTGCTATTATTATTGATATCATCGACATCTGCCCCCATCTAGTTGGCCTCATGTAGGTTGTATGCTTATGGCTACGAAGTGTTATTTATTGATTGTGTATTATTCATGTATAACTATGCCATAATATGCGCACGTTGGCTTATCTATTCTGCGAGGTATGGCCCTTCCGGCGGGATTTGTAAAAGTGAGACTTGTCAACGTGCCACTAGTTGCTTCAAGCGGTTTCCCCGCCGGGAAACTTCCGGAAACATCTAGAGCTATGTTAAATTCAGATTATCCTTGTTTGGCACTGGATAGGTTGGATTTTGTCTGTCGGCGTCTAGTCTAATTTCAGCTTGACCGACATTTTACTATACTTATTTTGGGAGAGTCCGGCTACCCGCCTCCCCTAAAACAAATTTTCGGCCTCATAAACTTAACAGAGAAAACGTTCATTGCTTGGTACTGTCAGAACATTCTCCTGGTCGTTAAAAAGTGGGGAGCCACTTCCGCCGGGAATCAAAACGGCTAAGCCAAGAAACGAACTCACCCATTCCTATCTTGAAGCATCTCAGTAGTCTGTGTAACTTATATCGGGGCGTTGGTCCGCCGCGGGGTAAAGACAATAGATTCACAGTAGCATTGGTCGCCGGATCAAGTTCTTTCTTAAGATGGGATTAGGTCAGTGTTGGTCACTTAGGTAAGAAGTTATATACACCAGTAGCACATGAGAGGCTACTCATTACTCAGTTACATTTCTTGGGAACGTAAGGGGAATTAAGATTGTACAGTGTTATTCAATTTTGTTTTTTTCTCTTTATTGTTGGAGATATTTTAAAATTTAGCTTTTCCAGCCTAGCGTGTCCTTATGAGCATTGATTCTTGGAATTCTCTCACCCTCAGGTTAGAAGTCCGGAGACCTAGGAAGATCTGCATCTCCCTGGCGGGAGGGAGCCATGGATAAGAGTGCTTTTGCGTTTTGCTCCTCCTTGGGGTGCAAAAATTTAGCGGTCATTGGTCATCTTTTGTGCGTTAAATGCGTGCCGTGTTTGAAACAGGTCTCGTGGCCGGTGGTTAACCAAATCATGCCCAAACTGTTCTGTATTACGTAATGCCTGCTTAACCCATTAATTATGATGGCCAGTGTAAGACAATTTTGCTCCATATTAAGTCAGTATATGTAACATACTGTAATACAGTTAGGGGAGGTGTGGCAGAGTGGTCTTGCTACTAGACTGGTAATCCAATGGACCCGGGTTCGAATCCCAATATGTCAATTGGAAGATATTATTGGGAGGGAATTTGTGATGTACCTAGTTTCAGTGCATTACCACAGCACACCGAAATGCCAAAAAAATACCCTCATTGTTCCCTGATTAAATAGCACTGTATGAATATTCCCATATTCAAAATATGCTACAGGGGGGCAATGCCTAGTGAGTTCATTGCTCAATAGGTGGTGTTCTGAGAGTGAGGGTCCGAGTCTGGGGAGTGAGACTGTGAAGCGCGGAGGCGGAGCAGCTTCAGAGATGGGATTGCTTCGAGCCGGGGTGCTTCTCATGTCTCACTCCCTAGACTGGAAGAAGACCTCACGGGCCTCACCGTGTTCAGCGGTTGAGTGTGCAGGCTCTCAGCCTATGCCCGAGAGGGAGTAGTTGAAATATGGGGAAAAAAAAAAATATGCTCATAAATCTTTGCAGTTGGATGACCCTTTGTTGGATGATTTTCTTAAACCAGAGCCTTCCGCCTTTGTTTCCGGTAGTTCTCAGGCACAGCAATCAGTTACTTCGCCTCCTTTGGCAGATACTCGTGACGCTCCCTCCCGCCAATCCAAGCGACCAAGGACCACCAAGCATCCGCCGGAAGTGCCTTCGTCATCTTCGAGGCGAGATCGGTGCCGCTCTCCCGTAGTTGCTCCCAGGTCCTCTTCGCCCCTTGTTCAACAGGAGCCCAAGAGACGCCGTTCTGACTTTTCCGCCGCACTCTCATCAGGTGATGATCGTAAAGACAGAAGGAAGCACTCCAAAAGATCCTCCTCTTCGAAGAAGGCGGCGCAGTTACCGCCACCCAAGACGGAACATACTTCTTTGTCGCACCAGGAGGCACCCAGAGGCACAGCTAGCAATGTCTCCGGCCAATCACACCGGTTTACGATCCCACACCGAGTGCAGCCTGAACCTAAGGCTCTTCCGGTATTGGGATTGGAGAGGGGCAGTAGTGTTGTGTCTCACCGTCAGGAGGATGAGTGCTCCTCTGACCAGCTCGACTTGTTTCAGGAACCCATGGACTATGAGATACCGGACCTAAACCTTAGGGACCTATCTCAGCTCGGCGTTCCCCTAACACAGACAGCAACACACGATACCGCTGCCCGGGCTGGCGAGTCTCGGTTGGAGGCTTTACCAGCCCCCCCCCAGCCCGGTCACCAGGATCCACCATACGCCAACAAGGAGTAGACACCAAGGGGTGGCCGCCTGGCCAGCGACCAACCTCTCGGCATTCCGGAACGCAGGGCTCAGATATGTCCCAGTCCGCGTCCCAGTCAGACCAGTAAAGTGAAGTGTTTATTTCTGATGAGAAGTTGCAGGAGTGGTTTGACTTTATGAGACAAGTGAAGGGAGAGCGACAGGTTAAAGTTTCAGAACCTGTGGCCCCGGCGGTGCGACCTCTAGGGCAGGTGCCAGTTCAGACTCAAGTTGATGTCAATATTCTTCCCCCCACTGTCACTCCAGCGGCTACCACTTTGGGAGCCGCCGCAATTTTACCTTCCAATCTGAAGTTGTTCTCATATCTCATTCCACCTCCCCTTGACCGATCAATTCCTTTTAAGAAGGGTCCAATGCCCCTGTTATACGGACCTGATATGTCCTGGTCTGTTCTTAAGCCCAATCGCCCGAGGTCATGCAGCCAACGGTTACAGGTGATACTCCTGTGCTGGTACATTGGGTTATCGAGGTGAGTGAAGCTAAGAAATTAAGGGCCTCACCAACTGGGTGAGGTATTAGATGTGATTGTGAAAGCTATTCCCACCATTTATCATCCTGATTATTTTGTCTACATGCCATCCCCTGCCTTGCCTCCCGGATCATCTGGGAAACTATTTTCAGATTGGACTAAATCAGATGGGTTAAACGATATTAAACAGTTACAGGGAATGACCCCAGAGTTGTTGTTGTTGTTGTTCCCCAAGCTGCCTGGCTGAACAGCCCCAAGTCCCCGAGTAAGGCCAAGGCCATAAACGAGCGCCCCCACAGAACCCTCCCTGCCGACCACAATAAAGCCTGGGTGACCGAAGCCACTCCATGGCGGGGAGCTGAGAGGGTGCGTAAACGCCCGGGAAACCAAAGCCCCACCCAGGGCCCTGTGCCCCTCAGCAATTATGAAGAGAAAGTTGAGGGGCAAAGGAATAATGTGATGCTTTAGCTTCCAATCTTGGTAGATTGGGAGGTCAATCCACGGAAGAGATGCCGTCACTTGAGATCTAGAAAATATATAAGTAAAAGGAACAGTCAGAGTAAGCTATGGGTATGGCAGAGATCGCTCAGGTCTCACTCTGATAGACCAGCCCATCACCAGAGTTGAAGTCAATACCTTTCAGGGACGACGCTGGTACGTCCGTAGTTCATATTAGTGGCGGGGAGTCAGGGCCGTGGACGGCATGGGGGCAGGAGGCCCAGCTGTTTGCCAGCACCATTACGAATAAGAGCAGTCATCAGCTCCCGCAAGAGGATCATCATTGGTTCTCGATGCCGGTAGGCAAGGTGGAAGGGATCCCACAACATATTTTTGATTTTTTGGGGGCCCCTAAGTTGTCTATTTGTTAGTTGTCTGAACCCTTTTGTTCCCCCACACAGGTACAGATAGATAAAGATTATAAAATGAGGCAGAAGGCCTGGAGGTTAGCGTCCCAATACCTGCTCAGCCGCCAGCTTGCGGCCTCTCTGGCCAGGATGACTGAGTCGGTCACGGACGCTGGCATCCAGAAGGCTCTTTCTCTTACTAGGCACCTCTTACTACAGAATTCCATTCAGTCTCTTGGTGATATTCGCACGGCTCTCTTTGAGGCGGTGCGAGTTCGTCAAGATCTGAGGGTTTACCTGGTCCGGAGACCCCCTGTAGAGATCGGTAGAGATTGATTTTATCTAATGTCTTCACTAAAACTCTTGCCTCTGAAGATGCCTGGCACACAGTTAACTTCATGTTAGACTCTCAGAATGCCACTGCTTCCAAGCCGAAGGGTGAGCCATCATTTAAGACTAAATCTAATCCTAAGAGTTAATTTTGTGGCCAGTCACAGTCATTTCAGTCACCAAAGACTTATACAGCCCCTGGAAGCAGCGGTACGTCTCGAGGACGCGGTCAGCCCAGGGGTAGAGGGAGATGGTTCAGGGGGCAGTCTAGGGGTAAACCCGGTAGCAATGATAGCAAGGTTTCTCATCCCCCCAATCCTAAGTCAGAGTCACAACCCTCCAATCCAAAAAAAACTGAGACACCACGCAACTCTCTCACTCCCAGTGCCAAGGCAAGGCGAGCCGGATCCGAGGGTAGTTCTGCCAGACAATGCCAGTCATGCGACTGGCAGTTTCCGGGATTGTCACAGGGCATGGCCCCGGTAAACATGGGCAAGGACAGTGGTCTGGAAGGGCCTCTTAGTGAGGTGGTCCCGGCGACCTCGTTTACGTATCCCCACGGAATTCAATCGTGTTTCTTTAGAGGTGGGATCCGTCGTCAACGAGATGGCCCTCAAACAGATCATTATCCCCAGTCGTTTATCACAACCCGTGTTCACGTCCTGGATATTCCTGGTGCCAAAGAGGGACAGTGTTCAGATGAGGCCAGTGATCGACCTGTCCTATCTGAACACAGCTCACATTCACAATCAGTCGTTCAGGATGCTGACTGTGAATCAGATCAGATTGACACTCCCGCCACAGGGGTGGATGTGTTCCATCAATCTCACAGATGCCTATTGGCATGTCCTTATAAACAAGCGTTTTCAAAAATACCTAGCTTTGCGCAACGGGGATCAAACGTTTGTCTTTCAAAGAATGCCCTTTGGTTAAAATCTAGCACCCCAAATTTTCACAAAATTGGTTCGACAGGCTTTGCTACCATTCCTAAATCTGGGAATCATGGTGTTATGGTATCTCGGCGAATGGTTGATAGTAGCACAATCCAAAATAATTTGCCTCCAACATGTAAATAAGGTATTAACTCATGTAGCTGCCTTGGGATTCAAGGTGAACTTGGCAAAGTCCACCTTGAACCCCACAAGAACGATCCAATGGGTGAGCCTTACCTGGGATACCGAGTTACTTACTCTGAGTCAGAGCGAGGACAACCGTCAGAGGTTTCGGAGGAAACTCTTTCGGTTTCTTCATGCTCTGACTACCACGAGGAGAATCTGGGAGTCTCTGGTGGGTTCACTCAATTACATATCATTATTATACTATGTTTACTATGAATCATTATTACATCTCTCATATAATTTTTAGGTAGTATACTTACTATCAATGATCTAATGTTGGTAACTGTATAGCTGGGAGGACATTAACCCCTTTCGATTTCTACCTAGTCAGGAAACCTTCACATGCTTTTTAGCTTACTCTTGCATCTTGTAGTCACCCAGGCACTGTTCGTATGACCAATGACGATCATGTGTTGGAGAGGTGCTGCGAGGTGACCAAGAGAGGTAGAGAGGTATTGAGAATTCAGATAGATTCAGGCCTCAGTCACATCAAGGTCTGGGAGATATTCTCTCTTGATAGAATATATTCTCCCTTATATTATTATTAGTACATCTGTATATCTATTTCAGTTGGTACTTGAATAAATATCAAAGTTGGTTTTGGATACCAAACATTCCTTTAATTTTACCTTTTACCTATAAGTATCAATATTATATTTATATGGTTTAAGAGACATAACGGTGGCAGCTTTACTTTAACTAAAATTAAGATACAATTATGTACCTAATTAAGCTATCATCAACGAGCAGAGAGGAGAGCTGAGATCAACCTACAACTTCAATCTACAATCAACCTATAACTTCGACCTATAGCTCATAAGGACATCGACACCTTTAGTCATCCTTACTAAGAGTTCAAACTTAACCCTTAAAA
Organism: Lithodes maja; assembly: GCA_037953745.1. Classification (NCBI taxonomy): domain Eukaryota; kingdom Metazoa; phylum Arthropoda; class Malacostraca; order Decapoda; family Lithodidae; genus Lithodes; species Lithodes maja. The sequence continues at coordinate 14,573 of JBAKBP010027892.1, read as the reverse complement.
GATATATAGGATCGTATCTCAAAACGTCCTAATCTTTACACCTTACTTACAGTGACTGTCAAAAGTCATTTGTAACATACAGCTGACGGTCACGTTAGGTCGTCTGAAGGTAAAACAAATTATTTTGGAAGGAAACAGGTGCTTTCCGCTGTTGCTAGCGGAAACACTGCGGAAAATTGCAAAGTTAATCCACAACCTCCTGGCGGCTTGGGCGAAGCCAGAAGTAATTCACTCCTCCTTGACATGGACAGTTCCTCCTCCGACGGTCTGGATAGATACGGACGCGTTGGGGGTACCAGTCGAACCTAGGACATCAGGGTCAGGGTCTTCGGTCCAGGTTAAATTATCTTCACATTAATGCCAAGGAGTTGTTAGTCCCCCTATTCTTTTTACAGGAGCACAGCAGGAGCCAGGCGGGAAAGTCCTTAGCCTTCAGAATGGACAATCTGACTGCAGTCACATGCATTCAGAAGCAAGGGTCAGCGAGATCTCGAGTGTTACAAGGGTTGTCGGAAAAGATCTTTCGTCTAGCTGCAAGGCTAGGGATTTATCTTCATGCAACATATCTGCCCGGCGTGGCAAACGTATGGGCAGACGCTCTGTCTCGGAGACAGAGCACTCTAGTAGAATGGGCTCTCAAGCAAACCGTCTTTCAAGAGATGATTGCGGAGCCATACCATTCACAAGTGGACTTGTTCGCATCAGAGGCAAATCACAAGTTGCCTCAGTACCTCACACGCCGGAGTCAGACTCCGGTGGGAGGTCCATACGCATTTCTGTTAGACTGGAACAAATGGATCTCCATTTATCTATTTCCGCCTCCAAACGCATCCTTAATGTGCAAAGTAGTTCACAAACTACAGGGTTATCAGGGCATGGTCTTGATGATCGCACCGTTGTGGCCGGCCCAAGTTTGGTGCAATCAATTGAAGACGTGGTGCGAGAACCCGGCGTCGCTCCTGATCTCGTGCTTCCACTTAGACGCAATTGGAAACCTCAAGACCTCGCTGACTTTTGCCTTGTGGATATTCAGAAGGCCAAGTGGCTAGGCCCGTTTGGGGAATGCATGACTCAAAAGTTGATCAATCAGTATACATTGTCAACACAAAGACAGTATCAATCTCATTGGAAAGCCTTCACTACCTGGATCGTAGAAACTGACCAACAGCAGTCCTCGGTGGCACTGGTATTTAAATGCTTAAATTACCTTTTTGAAATGTGAAAGTTGTCCGTTGTCACATAAAGTAATCACCTCACAGCAATTCGGACACCTTTTTTCGATTTAACTGGTCTGTCCGTGCCAGAGGCGGAGGAGAAGGGGTTCATGCGGTCTTGCTTCCGGCTTCGTCCTCCACCACGTCAACTCACACTCTCGTCTCACACACGAGGGGTCGGGGGTTCAATCCCCGGCCGGGCGGAGACAAATTGGGCTTGTCTCCTTTCATGTGTTAGCCTCAGTTCACCTAGCTGTAAATAGGTACCTGGAATAAGTGGACGACGTTGTGATGTCCCATCTGGGGTTGGCAAAAATGGTACAAGGCGAGATGGGTATCATATGGTTCACCTAAGCTGATGGCTACCTAAGCCTTCGGGCGAGACGGTACCGTCTATAGTGAGAATGGTACCATACAGATCCACCCTAAGCCTTCGTTTCTGATGTCGCCAATTGGCTAAAATACAGACTACACACACATCCACAGCCATTCCAACAGTACATAAAACACTTAACATGCATGTCACACAATACATTCCCAGTTAAGGAGGCGCGATAATAATGAGCTTAGCTCGCATTGCGTGGATTCCCCTTGACGAACAAGTAACTGAGTAACACCTGGTCTCTTGATTTAACCCTTGAAATGCTTCATTCCCGTAAATATTGTCGAAATCCTCCTTATGAGTTAAGACTTAAGAAAGCCATTTTTCTGATGGCGCTGGCCACGGGTGACAGGGTGTCTGAGTTGGCGGCGATGAGTTCGGGGCCTTCTTGCTTAAGATTCTCGAGGCGCAACATGAGTGTTCATTTTGCACCTGCTCCTAATTTCATCGCTAAAAATGAACATAGTAACCATGTATTTACAGAGTTTGAAGTGCCAGCTCTGAAACAGGGCGATAAACACCATTTGCTTTGCCCGGTGCAATCGCTCATTTTATATATGCGGGGTCTCACCCATCTCTGGGTTTCACGGACAGGTAAACGTCTTCAAAAGTGGCAGCTGGCTGCTTTATTAGTGGAAGGTATCAGTAATCCAGGTGCTCTGGCTAGATCACACGATATACGGAATTGGGCTGCCTCACTCAGGTTCCTACATAATTATTCTCTAGATGATATTCAGCAGACCAAGTTATGGTCGTCCAATCATACATTCCTACACTTTACCTGTCCGTTAATCTCATGAAACCTTCTCGCACATGTGTAGCATTAAGGCAGAGAGTCTAGTTTTAAGCTATTTTTGTACAAAGAAAGGGTGGGGAGGGGGGGGGGGGGTGTCCTAGCTAGTGCCTCTTACCTGCCTCCTATGTGATACAACATGAAGATGAGAATTAGGGTCATGTGATAACCCATTCCCTAGACTAAGTAAGTCTAGTCAGGAAACTATTTTTATTTTTTATACTTTATGTATGGCAATAGAGTATTAATTTATGCTCAATAATCTTAAGGTAATTTATAAGGGCATCGTACAAATCTATTTGTAATAGAGTACCTGTTAGGCAATATATTTATATATGCTACCAAAGTTATCAGTATTTTCTAAGAGACAAGATATTGATTTATTTATGTAATCATAAGCTAAAATGTATAGTTTACGTGTGTAAATCCTACTGTTCTATCAAACGTAAAGGTGCTACACAAGAGGCAAACCTTTAACCCTCGTGGCCCGGGCTGGCTTTCTAAATGACGGAGCTCGTATCCGGGCGATCTGGCCGAAAAATTCCTTGTGTAAACAAAGGCCTATCTCTTTTACTATAAGAGCTACAAGAATGAAGCAAATACAAACATGTCCGCCTTACCTTGATGCGTAGACTGGCGTTAAGTAGAGCTTTCTAGCTTAACTGGTTCCGGAGTTATGGCGATGTTAGTGGAGGTAACTTTTGGCACGTATTTTCCTTGGCTCGTCCGAACACTCAACCGCGGCCCCGGCTACGATGCACTGTTACACTCGTCGCCATACCCGCAATTATGCTGGGAAGCGATTTAAAAGTTTTTATTGTTTATTCTGCCATTTATTATACTTATTATGTTATTTTCACTCAATAAAGTTATTTTTATGAAGTTATTTGTGTCTCTGTCACTTTTACTCAGTTTTATTGTTATTATAGTTATTATATTGTTATTATACTGTCACTTTCACTGGACTATGATAATTTATAGTGTCATTTTCAGTTTTATGTATTGCTAGGAAAGCTAATAATATATATAGTGTCACTTTCACTTGTTCATATTGTTATGAAGGCACTTATTATTACTTGTGTGTGTCTCTTTCACTTATACTTTGTTTTATTATTATTATAGTGTCACTTTCACTGGACTATGATAATTTATAGCTTCATTTTCACTTTTATGTATTGCAAGGTAAGCTAATAATATATATAATGTCACTTTCACTTGTTCATATTGTTATGAAGGCACTTATAATTACTTATGTGTGTCTCTTTCATTTATACTTAGTTTTATTATTATTTTAGTGTCACATTCACTGGACTATGATAATTTATAGTGTTATTTTCACTTCTATGTATTGCAAGGTAAGCTAATAATATATACAGTATAGTGCCACTTCACACTCGAGGCATTCCCATGTGGTTTTGCTCACTTTGTGGGGTCTGCGAGTTGTGTGGCTGCACACATGGCACCTCTTCTGACTCCTAACTCTACTACCTTGTGCTTTGAAAGGAAGGGGGTTGAGCTGGAGCTTCCTGAAGAATTCAGCACTCCCCGTGCGGTCTAGCTGGCCTAGTCCTTGTAGTGGTCTCCCAGGTGTACCCGCATGTTTAGCCAGGAGCTCAAGTATCACCTGCTTGTGGAACTTCCGCAGGGACTTGTATTTCTTGGCTCCGGGAGTTCTCAGACGGTAGATGTTGTAGGCATTGAGGGCCGACATATCTACCGTATGCAGAATAAACTTCTTATACCACCTGCAAGATGTTCGCAGGCAGTCGATGAAGCCCATCTGCATGTCGGACTTGTCGATGAGGCGCATGTTGAGGTTATAGTCCATGACAGCAGCTGGTTTCTGGAGTTTTTTTTTTTATTCTTCGGTCCACCTTCCCTGTGGCGACCATCTCTGCCTTGTGGCATGTGGTGAGGAGGTTGACCTTCCGCTGGTCATGCCAGTGGATGGAGAGGATGGGGCCACTCTTCTTGTGGAAGATGTCCGTCTTCTTGGTCTTCGTTGGATATGATGGCATGCCCTTCCTCTTGGCCTTGACTGTGCCGACAGTTCCGGTCGTGCGGTCATGGAGGTACTTGGTTAGGATGGGCGACGTGTAGTAGTTATCAGTGTAGAGAATGTGGTTCTTATGGAAGTGTTTCTCCATCATTTTCTGCACGACAGTGCTGCCAAATCCAATGTCGGGGTCAGTCAAGATTTTGCCACCACTGCCGCTGTAGACCACAAAGTCCAGCACATACCCTGTCTTACAATTGCAGAGGACGAAGAGCTTGATGCCGAAGCGGTGTCTCTTTGACGGGAGATACTGCCTGAAATGCAGCCTACCACGGAACAGGACCAGAGACTCATCGAGGCACATCTTCTGAAATGGAATCAGGTAGGTGGTAAAGCGATGACGTATCATGTCATACAGCTTCCTGATTTTCCATAATGTGTCGGGAAGGTGGACTGCCATGTTGTTGGTCAGGTGGAGATAGGAGAGGATGTAAAAGTACCTGTCCCTGGACATGTATATTCCAAATGCTGGAGTTGTGATGAGGTCGGCAGTGATCCAATAATCTGCCAGAGCGTGCTTCCTGATGTGTGTCATCAGCATAGTCAGTGCCAGAAACACATACAGTTCTGCCACAGTGACAGCTCTCCATGCCACCATCTTGGCACTGGTCTTCCTGCCAAGAAAGTTAGCACAGATCTCATGGTGATTATTTGTTTCCTCGACGAGGTATTCCATGACTTCATTGTCGTAGAAGCCACAACAAAGTTCACTGGGGGTAGCATCTGGGCCACAGGGATATGCTGGTGACACCCCTGAGCCAATCTGCTGCTCATCAAAGCCAGGACAATCTGGCTCAAAATCGGCTCTATCTGTCCAGACAAACAAGTTAGATGAGCGCGCACGCGCAGGCGCAGCAGGTAAATGCCCAGGCACACGCCCTTGCCCATGCGGACGCCCTGCACGGCCACACCCAGTGGCAGCGGAGTCGGCAGGCTGAGCGCACGCCCACAACCTCGCCCTCGAACTCGTCGTGTTGGGACTTCCTCTTCTTCCACATCCTCTTCGTCCTACTCCTCCTCAGGTGTTGTCAGGTCACTGGGGCAATGTTGGGGTTGTCAGCATCTTCTTCGGGGGATGTGGGGGCGGGAGGCTCCGGGAGGTGGAACAATGGGAGCCTCAGCCTCGGAAGTTGGGCTCCTTTTGCGGCGAGCCGAGGGCTTCTCCGCTCCAAATAATGCTCTACGATGCAGGGGCTGTGGTGGCACACTGTGGGAGGACAATGCCGCACCATTAGTACCACTTGTAGAGGCCCTTTGTTCATCCTGAGGGCGAGATCAAGCCGAGGGCTGTGGGTGACCCACGCGGCGTCCCGGGTCAAGACGTCTTGACAAAGGAATGCGGGTGGTTGCTAGACCAGGGTCGGCGTTACTATCACTATCATCACCTTCACCTTCCCTAGCTTTTTTTGCTGCCCTGCGTGCTTTCTTGGCCGCACTTTTCACCAATGCTTGTTTATAAAAATATTTACCCACTTTCAAGGGCGTACGGGCAGGCAAAGGGGAAGATCCCGGGCTAGGGCTAGGCCTAGGCTGACCACGCAAAGATGGCGACGGGATAGGCCTAGGCTCAAGCACACTCGGAAGTTCGACTGCACCTTCAGTCACCACTTCCACATCAGGATCAGCACTACTGTCTCCTCTCTCAAATATGCCAACATTGTCATCATTCCCAAACCTCATAAAATCATAGTCTTCACTCGCACTACTAATAAACTGTTCTTTATCAATCAAGCTTTCGCCACTGCTTTCTTCGATGGCAAAAAGTTCTCTCTCAATCGCACTATCACTCAATAATACCTTTGGTTTCTTGCGTTGAGCCTTTTTCTTGCTTGAAAAAAAGGCGTAGATGTAGCGAGCAGGGTAGCAGTGGGGCCCGCGGAAGGTTGCACGGAGTCGGACGCATCGGACGACATTTTTTTGCTATAACTCGCTATGGCGGGCACGTAGGAACTGATAACGGTAGTAGTTGAGGCTTGGTGGCGCTGCGATCGCCCCTGCAAAGGAAATTTTCGCCGCGCGAATTTCAAAGCACGCCTTCAAGCATGGGGATTTTAAAAGGACACCTGGGCTCTGGCCCATTTGCCGCAGCGTCATTTTAAAATGCTGCCCGGGCCAGAAAGGTTAATAAACGCCACCTGTAAACTCTTTATTATTTTTATATTATTAAACAAAGATCTTTTTTGTACGTGTTTCTCTTTAAACCTTAGTAATTTGTTAGTGGTTATGATATTCCTGATGAATGTCCCCCTCCAGACTTGAGATATCAGGCGCATCATCAATGATGAAGGGGCCACTAATAAATTATAGGTTTGAGTCCCGAAGGGAAGAAGGAAAACCTAATATTTAGTAGTGGCCCCGGAATCATTGACGATTTGGGCCCTCCCTTCCATCCCCTTCCCATTCATCTGCTGTATTTTGAAAGTCTTGATATATCAGTGAAGGACGAGAGATCGCTTTGATGGGTGGGGCGAAGCGTGCGGAGATAGCAGACGCATGAGAAGCGCAAGGCTAGATCAAGTTTAATTTTTATTTTTCTATAAATTTTTGCTAGTTTTTTGTAGTAGTACAAAGGAGTACAAAGGAAATCAAGCAACAACAGATCTAGTGACCCTTCTAGGTTGCTTGTCCTCCAAAACACTGAGGATCAAGTGTCCAAACAGTGGTTTAGAGTGGGTAAGGGAACATTGGAAAGGGAATTACTGCCCTGGAACTAATGTCCGTGGCAGGTTTAGGAAGTTAGTAGAGGACAGATGGGTTAGTAACTGAGGGAGGGATAAAATAAAGTTATTCATTTACAAACGCAGTCAGTCGCGGGTTTGATGCGAGATATTTGTCTAGGCGGAGTTTAAATGAATCAATGGTGATGCAGTCTATAACGTTTCGGGGAAGCCCATTCCACAACTTGACAACTCGATTGAAGAAGAAATTCTTAGATTAGTGCGAGTTAAACGATTTACCAATAATTTTGCAACCGTTTCCCCGCGTGTAATTAGATTGGTCGATAGTGAAGTACTTACTACAGTTCATATTGTCGATGCCTTTGATGATTTTGAACACTTGAATTAAGTCACCTCTTAATCTGCGCTGGGTTAAAGGAAATAGATTTAATTCTCTAAGACGCTCTTCGTATGGTTTGTTCTTTAGGCTAGGTATAATTTTGGTAACTCTACGTTGAACTCGTTCTAGCTTGTTTATATCTTTTTGGTAATAAGGGCACCAGGATTGAACGCAGTATTCCAGAAGAGGGCGGACTAAGGAATTGTAAAGGGTTAGGATAACTTCTTTGGATTTATGCTCAAATGACCTGCCTATAAAGCCAATTATTTTGTTTGCCTTCTTAACAACTTCTGAACATTGTTGACTCGGTTTTAGGTTACTCGATATTGTACTCCTAGATCAGTTTCTCTGTAGTGGTACCCACATCATATAGGACGAGTCCGTGAGTGTTTTTTTTAGAGCGTTTCGCTCACGATGTGTGGCAATCGTATTTTGTTCTCTGCTGGGCAGGAAGGTTGAAAGGCAAGCTTGAGTTCAAAGATTGGCCATAAACAATGTTAAGGCGCATCATCAATGATTCCGGGGCCACTACTAAATATTAGGTTTTCCTTCTTCCCTTCGGGACTCAAACCTATAGTACCGATTGGCCAGACAGAGCGGGGCAGGCCACAGGATGTGCAGCAGGTCAGAATGTAAAAGGATGCAGAGAGAAATGTACTGACAAGTGAAGAAAACGTGCTAAGAAGGTGGAAGCAGTATTTTGAAGAGCCGATGAACGAAGAATATGAGAGAGAGAAAAAGTTGGATGTTATATTGCTCTCATCTCTTGTAACTCTAAAGTTTTTTAAACAATTCTTACTTCCAAATTTCTTAATTATTTCTCTTCTCATAATCTACTCTCAGATCACCAGTATGGCTTCCTTAACGGTCGCTCTACAGGTGATATTCTTTCATATCTTACTAACTCTTGGTCATCCTCCTTTCGGTGAGACCTTTTCTATTGTGCAAGACATATCGTAGGCCTTCGATAGAGTCTGGCATAAATCTCTAATTTCTAAACTACCCTCCTTCGGTTTCTATCCCTCCATCTGAGCCTTTGTCTCTAATTTCCTTTCTTGCCGTTCCATAGCTGCAGTTGTGCACGGCCATCGTTCACTTCCTCATGCTATCAACTCCGGTGTTCCTCAGGGTTCTGTCCTATCTCCAATTCTCTTTCTAATTTTCATACATGATCTTCTCAACTGTACCTCCAGTCCTATCCATTAATTTGCAGACGACTCCACCTTACACTACTCAACTAGTTTTCCAGAACGCCCCAGCAAACAATCCCACAAAAACAAATGTAATGAAGCCATACAACACCTATCTTCTGATCTAACTACCATTTCCGATTGGGGCAGAGAAAACCTTGTTGCCTTTAACCCGGGAACTGCGGGAAGACTCTTAAGAGTTCCCCGGCGGACTGCGGGAAGACTCTGAGTCAGAGAAAACAAAAATCAACTTTAACCCTTCCAGCCCGGGTGTCATTTTAAAATGACATAAAAAAAAAAGGGCCGGAACCCGGGTGTCATTTTAAAATCCTTGTGCTTGAAAGCGTGCTTCAAAATTTGCGCGGCCAATTTTGGCATGGTAGGAGCGACCGCAGCGCCACCAAGCCTCAACTACTAGTGTTATCAGTTCGTACGTGGCCGCCATAGCGAGTAATACTGAAAAAATGTTTTCCGACGTGTCCGATTCGTTGCAACCTCCCGCGGGCCCTAGTGCTACCCTACTCGCAACTTCAACGCCTGTTGCAACCGAGAAGAGAGCTCAACAAAAGAAAGTTAAGCGTTTGTTGAGTGATAGCGCTATACAGCGACAACTTTTTGATAGTGATGAAGAGAGCAGTGGCGAAAGCTTGGTGGACAAGGTACAATTTATAAGTGAAAGTGAAGACAATTTCGTGGGCTTTGGAGACGACGATAATGTCGATTTATTTGAGGGGGGAGACAGTAGTGATGATCCTGATGTGGAAGTGTTTCAGGAAGGTGCCATTGAGCTTCCCAGTGTGCTAGAACCTAGGCCTATCCCCTCGCCATCTTTGCTAGGTCAACCTAGGCCTAGCCCTAGCCCTAGCTCAGGACCTTCCCCTTTGCCTGCCCGTACGCCCTTGAAAGTGGGCAAATGTTTCTACAAACAATCATTGATCAAAAGTGCAGCTAAAAAAGCACGCAGGGCAGCCACAGAATAGCATAGGGAAGCTGAAGATAGCGATAATGACGCCGACCCTGGCCTAGCAACCACCCGCATTCCATTGTCCCGACGCCTTGACACGGGACGCCGCGTGGGTCACCCACAGCCCTCGCCTTCATCTCTCGTTCAGGATGACCAAAGGGCCTCTTCAAGTGGTATTGGTGATGTGCCACAGGCCTCAACACACCGCAGAGCATTATTTGCTGCTGTAAAGCCCTCGGCTCGCCGCAAAAGGAGCCCAACTCCCGAGGCCTCGGCTCCCATTCTTGAAGCTCCCGCAGCCTCCCGCGCCCCACACCGCCGACGCCCGGTCACTTCTTCACCAGAATTGTCTCCTGAAGAGGATGCTGACGACCCCAACATTGCCCCAGATGACCTGACGTCACCTGAGGAGGAAGAGGAAGAGGAACAGGAACAGGAAGAGGAAGAGAATGTGCCGACAAAACGAGCGAGAGGGCGAGGTCGTGGACGTGGTCAGCCTGCCGACGCCGCTGCCCCTGGGCCTGCGCCTGGGCGTGGGCATGCAGCGCGTCCGCCTGGGCGTCCGCGTGGCCAAGGGCGTGTGCCAGGGCATCCAGGGCGTGTGCCTGCTGCAGCACGACCTCGAGCATCAGCATCCGACCTGTTTGTGTGGACAGATGGAGCTGATTTTGAGCCAGATTGTCCTGCCTTTGACGAGGTACAGATGGGTTCTGGGGTGTCACCAGCATATCCCTGTGGCCCAGATGCTACTCCCAGTGAACTTTTCTGTGGCTTCTATGACAATGAAGTCATGGAATACCTCGTCAAAGAGACAAATCACTACCATGCTATCTGTGCCAACTTTCTTGGGAGGAAGACCAGTGCCAAGATGGTGGCATGGAGAGCTCTCACTGTGGCAGAACTATATGTGTTCTTGGCACTCACAATGCTGATGACTCATATAAGGAAGCACGTTCTGGCTGACTACTGGATCACTGGCGACATCATAACGACTCCATCATTTGGCAAATACATGTCCAGGGACAGGTACTTCGACATCCTCTCCTATCTCCACCTGACAAACAACATGGCAGTCCACCTTCCCGACTCATTATGGAAGATCAGGAAGCTGTATGACATGATACGTCATCGGTTCACCACATACCTGATTCCTTTCCAGAAGATGTGCCTCGACGAGTCTCTGGTCCTGTTCCGTGGTAGGCTGCACTTCCGACAGTATATCCCGTCCAAGAGACACCGCTTCGGCATCAAGCTCTTCGTCCTCTGCGACTGCTTGACGGGGTATGTGCTGGACTTTATAGTCTACAGCGGCAAGGCTGGAGAAGTTGTGACTGACCCTCTCATTGGTTTTGGTGGCGCTGTAGTGAAGAAGATGATGGAGAGGCACTTCAATAATATCCACATCCTCTACACAGATAATTATTACACGTCGCCTCTCCTGACCAAGTACCTCCATGACCGCAAGACCGGAACTGTCGGCACAGTCAAGGGCAAAAGGAAGGGCATGCCAGGCTACCCAACCAAGACGAAGAAGGCGGACATCTTCCACAAGAAGAGTGGCCCCATCCTCTCCATCCACTGGCATGACCAGCGCAAGGTCAACCTCCTCACCACATGCCACAAGGCCCAGATGGTCGCCACAGGGAAGGTGGACCGAACAACCAAGAACCCCGTCCAAAAACCAGCTGCTGTCCTGGATTATAACCTCAACATGCGCCTCGTTGACAAGTCCGACATGCAGATGGGCTTCATCGACTGCCTGCAAACATCTTGCAGGTGGTACAAGAAGTTTATCCTGCATACGGTAGATATGTCGGTCCTCAATGCCTACAACATCTACCGTCTGAAGACTCCAGGAGCCAAGAAGTACAAGTCCCTGCGGAAGTTCCACAAGCAGGTGCTACTTGAGCTCCTGGCTAAACATGCGGGTACACCAGGCAGGCCAATACAAGGACCAGGCCAGCTTGACAGAACGGGGTGTGCTGAATTCTTCAGGAAGCACCAGCTCAGCGCCCTTCCTTTCAAAGCACCAGGTAGTAACGCTAGGAGTCAGAAGAGGTGCCATGTGTGCAGCCACACAACTCGCAGACCCCGCAAACCCACAAAAACCACTTGGGAATGCCTCGAGTGTCAAGTTGGACTGTGTGCTGGCACCTGCTTTAACGACTTCCACACTCTAACAAACTTTTGAAGTGGAAGTGACAACAGTGAAAGTGACACTCAAATGTAGGCTATGAATAATAATATAACTAAGTATAAGTGAAAAGGACACATAAGTAATAATAAGTGCCTTCAATAACAATATGAACAAGTGAAAGTGACACTAAAATATATATTTCTAACAATAAATAAGTGAAAATGACACTCAATAAGCCTAGGCCAGTCAAAGTGACAGTATAATAATAATAAAACTAAGTATAAGTGAAAGAGACACACACAAGTAATAATAAGTGCCTTCATAACAATATGAATAAGTGACAGTGACACTATATATTTTATTAGCTTACCTAACAATACATAAAAGAGGAAATGACACTACCAATTATCAAAGTCCAGTGAAAGTGACACTAATAATCATAATAATAATAATAAAACGAAGTAATAAGTGACAGAGACCCAAATAAGTTCATATAAATAACTTTATTGAGTGAAAATAACATAATAACTATAATAAATGACAGAATAACCAATAAAACACTATCAAATCGCTTCCCGGCATAATTGCGGGTGGAGCGACGAGTGCAACTGGGCGTCGTAGCCGGGGCCACGGTTGAGTGTTCGGACGCGCCGAGGTAAATACGCGGCAAAAGTTACCTCCACTTCCATCACCATCACTCCGGAACCAGTTGAGCTAGAGAGCTCTACTCAACGCCATTCTTCGCAGGAAGGTAAGGCGCTCATTTCTATATAATGTTTGATTAATGTAGGTAATATATTAAGCGAGATTAGCCTTAGTTTACTTTTGTTGATATTCGACCAGATCGCCCGGATACGAGCTCCGTCATTAGGAGAGCCTGCCCAGGCCAGGAGGGTTAAACATCGAAAAAAAAAAAAAAAAAAAAAAAAAAAAAAAAAAAAAAAATTTGGGGCCCCTGGGCCATGCAAAATATCACTCCTCTACCTCCCCTCCTTCCCCACTTTCCTCCCCTCCTTCAGTTATCACCTATTTTCCCTGTTATTCCCTTATTTTGAGGTATATTTTCGTGCTAACATTAGCGAGTTGCAAGCAGGGCATTGTCATCAGTGTTAGCAAGCGAGTGCAAGAGAGAGAGAGAGAATATCGATTGACTGTGTCTCAGTGGCCTTGGGGGAAATTGGCGGGAAAGCAGGTTGCCTCACCCATACATTATATAACTCGCGGCCTATATCTCCGATTTTGACCATCCAAACGCTGTTTTCACTTGTTTTATTGCTGTTTCAGGTTAATTCCTTTATAAACAACCCATAATAGGCGCGTATGGATAAGTATTAATGCTATTTATGGTAAAATTAATATTTTAGTGATGGAAACAGCTCAAATACGTCAGCACAGGGGGACGTTTCTAATTACCCCCATGCGCACTTCTTAGGTTAATGCTTCCAAAACCCAATTTCTCCATTTATCTGTCCTTCGTGAACCCCCAGAGGACTATCCCTTATACTTCAACAATACAAAAATTAACCCTACATCTTCTCTCAGTATTCTCGGTGTCTCTTTTTCTTTTGGTCTCTATTAGAAGGACCATATCACCACTCATGCTAAGGCGGCCTCCCAGAAGCTGGGTATGCTCAACTGCCTCAAGGGGTTCATTACCCCTGCACAGCTTCTTGCTCTTTACAGGGGCACAGTGTGTCCTTGTATTGAGTATCGTTAACATGTGTGGGGAAGATCCTCTCACACAGCACTTCTAGAGAAAGTAGAAAGGAAAGCGTTTCGTATCATTAACTCCTGTCCACTCACCGACTCTCTGCAATCTCTCTCTCTTCGCCGCAATGTTGCATCTCCCTCGCTATTCTATCGCTACTACAATAATCAGTGTTCCTCAGAGCTCTCTCAGTGTATACCACCTCCTCTACGTAGGGTACATAGTACCCGTCTTACAACACAATCCCACCCCTACTCTGTACAACTCTCCAAGTCCAGCTGAGCACTGGAACTCTCTTCCTGAGTCCATCTTTCCCTTATCCTATGACTTAAGTTGTTTCAAACTATGTGTGTCCAGACATTTTGGCTCGAACATTCCTTGATTTTGGCACTGTTACTCTTTCTACTCTGGGGGAGGCACTCGCCACAGGCAGTTTTGCCTTTTGTCTCCCTCATCCACATAGAAAAAAATAATTAGGAAACGAGAAAAAACAAATCAGGAAACGCGAGGGGTCAGTAAGGAGGAAGTGAGGACAGCCATGAAGAGGATGAAGAATGAAAAGGCAGTAGGACCAGATGACATACCAGTAGAAGCATGCATATGGAGATGTCTAGGAGATATGGCAGTGGAGTTATTAACCAGACTGTTTAACAAAATCATGGGAGGTGAGAGGATGCCTGAGGAATGGAAAAGAAGTGTATTAGTACCGATTTTTAAGAATAAGTGTGATATAGGCTACAGAGCTGCAGTAACTACAGAGGCATCAAGTTGCTCAGCCATACCATGAAGTTATGGGAAAGAGTGGTGGAAGCTAGGTTGAGGAATGAGGTGTGGATCTGTGAACAGCAGTATGGTTTCATGCCAGGGAGAAGCACTACAGAATCAATGTTTGCTCTGAAAGTGTTCATGGAGAAGTACAGAGAAGGCCAAAGGGAGTTGCATTGTGTGTTTGTGGATTTAGAGAAAGCTTACGACAGGGTACAAGAGAGGAGCTGTGGTATTGTATGAGGAAGTCGGTCGTGACAGAGATGTATGTAAGGGTGGTGCAGGATATGTATGAGGATAGTGTGAC
>JBAKBP010027891.1:0-29433 GCA_037953745.1 Lithodes maja | reverse complement strand
GGGAGTGTTACTAGGGCACTCACGTGAATAATGGCCTAGCTTCTGACATTTGTAACATTTCACATCCCCAATGGGCTTCTTCCCTTGTGCGGGCGAAGAAGGGGCCTGACCTTTAGTAAACGGGAGAGGCTTGTGTTTGTAGGTGTTATTAGGTGCAATGCATTTAGTGTGGTTATGTGTGTCATAGGATTTGTTATTATCGAAAACTCTGGTGGGTGGGGTATAGCGCCCCTTCTGCCCTGACTCAGCCCTCTGAGCGGCACCGCAACCACGAATCAATGATAATCTGAGGTCTGCCATCTTGGCAGCCTCCTCTACTGTCTTGGGACATTTTTCCTTAATGTTCAGCGTTAGATCGGTTCCAGTACATTGGTAAAACTGTTCCAGATAGAAAAGTTGCTTAATTTCCTCAGCCGACTCTGCGTGCTCGGACCGAAACCAGTTATTACATGCATCTGTTAAGTCCCGTGCGTGCTCCATAAAACTGACATCGCTCTTCTTATTCACGCCACGGAACTTCAATCTATAAGTTTCGGGTTGCAGTTCGTAGGCCCGGAGCACAGCCTCCTTCACCAGTCCATACACTACACTCTCGTCCAGTGACAGTGCATCGTAGGCTTTCAACCCCTTACCCACTAGACGTGATGAAACTAATGCTGCCCATTTAACCTCCGGCCAGTCATACTCACGACACTTCTTTTCGAAACGAGCAAAAAACTCAGTCACTGCTGTCTCATCAAATGCGGGTACTAACTTAATTAAATGCGAAAGTGAGTCTGTAACCCAGTGCCCACCACCGAGATGACGCCCCGTGGTCTCTACTCTAGACTTCTCGACATCCATTTCAGCCTGGTACCTGGTTGCATCCTGATTGGCTTGGATTCTAGCAACCTCTATGCGTTCTATACTAGCCTGTTGTATCTGAGTCTCCTGCAGCTTAAACTTAGCTAGTTCTAGCTGAAATAACATCTCAGGAGACAGGCCTGGGGGGGGAGAGCACAAAATGGGGGATCCACACCGAGACGTGTTTACGGGTAAGCCAGCTTGCCCTTGAGAACCCTCCTGCTGCATCGTGCTAAGACTCGCTGGCTGAGGGCCCAGCTCAGGGGTAGAGTGGAATGGAGGCTTGGAGGGAACCCCCCAAGACCCCACTCCACCCACCGCCCCATCGCCATCACCCAACAAACATGCCACCAAATTCTTCTTGGGCCAACTGTCAGGACAGTCCCGCCCCAAAACCGTGGCTAAACAGCGAAGACCGTAACAATCAATAGCCTGCAGGCGCTGTTCGGTCAAAGGTGTCTGCAAAAATGCCCGGGCATCCCTCTCTCCACTTATAACACTCCCCTCCCTAAACATCTGTTGTACTTGCTGGTTACTAGGCTGTACCGTGTTATCCTCCCCCGTAAATGATGAGTCATTAGACATAGTGCTGGTTATACAATTGCTGTTCATAAAAAAAAAGAAGTGCTTATTACTAATTGCAGTCTCGACTCACAAAATGTTAAAGATGCTTGAATGACTCTACTCTAGACACCCCCAACGAAACAATCTGCAAGTACACCAATACAATAATGACACAATAAAAATTCCTCCAATATGCAAGAAAATTCTAGCCAGCTCTACTAGGTAGCATAGAATAGTTCTCCAAAAAACATGTGATAGGATACTACTGAATCTTGTGCAAGGTCGCCATTTTGTTACGGCTGGATCGGCAATACATATTCGGGATTCTTGATCGTAGGACAGAAATGGCTTATGTGACAACGACACGCTCGATTCCAGTCCCAAATACTATATGCTCCAGACAACAAAAGCACCAACGCCCTACAGAGTTATCGTCTATGGTAACGAGGTACCTTAACTCGGCGAAAGTGTACAACAGGGGTAGGCTATGAGGCTAAACTCCCTCAGACATTTATAGGTTACGTTATTACTAAAGAAATTACGTTAATATTAAGCCTCTAATAATGTAGAATAGAAGCAGGCTAAAGGTATGACAGTGAAATGCTAAATGACAAATGTACACGCCTACTTGAAAGCGCGTGCACTAGAATAACTGTCCCCTACTAACATGCACTAGCATGTAGCATACAAGATGTTCATGATCCAGTAGATACCTAATAATACACATGGAAGGAACATAAATAGTAGTCACTTATTATAAGAATGAATCTATACTTGGAATAACTAAAAGGTTGCAGGCAACAGTACTGCGCCGGTAGCCTACTACCGCATAGGCTACTTCGCTTCTCTCACTCTGTCTCCCCTCTGAGTCTGTATGCGCCCTACGCAACAGAACTCCGGACACAGCAGCAAAACGACAGTGCAGTTAATTGATACATGAAAGTATTAATAGTGTTGTCTTGTGTGTGAGTAATGTGTATTGTAAAGTGTTATATACATAAACTTAAAGAGAGCTGCAATGCATAGTAAAATAAAGATATCACCCACTCATCATCCCCATGTGTTCTAGCTAGCAGGCCAAGTCACAGGAACAACGAGTCCCAGCACCGAAAGCGAGAACCCAGGAAAAGACTGCAGAGAACACAAGGACAGATAAATTACGTTACTCTACTATACCGGCACTACGAGCGAGCTGTAGTCTCTGGTACTGCACTCGCTCCTGGCTCGGTAGGCAAATCAAGGCTAAGTCCTCGCCCCTCTACAGACAACTCCTGGGCATGGTCGGGCTCTTACACATGGCACTAGTCTAGTCACAAATTGGATGATGAGCTGGGCATATAACTCGTGAACATGTAGAACGTTCACCAACTATCCTCATCAAGAAGATCGCTGTTCACATTAACCCCTTAAATCTAATACATGTAAATATATGCTTGTCCTAAGAGTAATACGAGAGGTGAGTGCTGAAACTCCTTTAGGACCTCAAGGGAAGGGTATGCATTTAAATAGAGAGAAGAATGAAATGAGAGTAATGTCGTCAGAGAGAAAGAGTGCAACCGTGAGAAATTGGGAGAGAGGGCAAGGGATGTTAGAATCTCAAAGGTTCTAGGCAACCTGGTCATAGAGCACACAGCGAGCCTCCAGGCAATGTGCTGTACGACAACATGGGCAGCCCAGACAGCATAGGCAGGCGGCAATGTACTACCAACCCTGTCGCACCTAGCTATAAGCGCAGGGCTGCCAACCGGTCCATACGTCTGGCAACCACCCCCCCGGCAGCGTGGCGCACCGCTACCCTCTCGCTCTGAAGTCTAACTCACTCTCTCTCTCTGAATTCCCACTGTCTTATCTATCAACTTCTCTATTGATACTACATATTAAATGGAAGGTCTCGACATGGCTTAAAACAAAACCCACCACTGGTTAGCAAATGACGAGACCTTTGCAGAGATACAAAGAACATAGTTATACGTTGTCACACTCAATATAAGCAGCCAGCATGGTACAACGTGGTACCGTGGTGGTACAGTGGAGTACCAAGGAGTACAATCAGGTTACGTTGCCACGCACTGGGTGCGTCACAAGTCTCAAAGGTTCTAGGCAACCTGGTCATAGAGCACACAGCGAGCCTCCAGGCAATGTGCTGTACGACAACATGGGCAGCCCAGACAGCATAGGCAGGCGGCAATGTACTACCAACCCTGTCGCACCTAGCTATAAGCGCAGGGCTGCCAACCGGTCCATACGTCTGGCAACCACCCCCCCGGCAGCGTGGCGCACCGCTACCCTCTCGCTCTGAAGTCTAACTCACTCTCTCTCTCTGAATTCCTATCATCTCATCTATCAACTTCTCTATTGATACTACATATTAAATGGAAGGTCTCGACATGGCTTAAAACAAAACCCACCACTGGTTAGCAAATGACGAGACCTTTGCAGAGATACAAAGAACATAGTTATACGTTGTCACACTCAATATAAGCAGCCAGCATGGTACACGGTCCGTGACGGTACAGTGGAGTACCAAGGAGTACAATCAGGTTACGTTGCTACGCACTGGGTGCGTCACAGCCCCCCCAAGATTTTAGATAATCGACCTTAGAAGCATTATCAAAATCTGACAGGCAACCAACCGACCTGCTACCCTTAGCTGCCACTAATTGCAAAAGGTGCACAACAACTGAAGTGTGAATTATACATAAAACACAATATCGCATGCATCATGCTACAACAATAAAGACTTACAAAACTAAAACAAATTTTCTCGTTTATTTTATTGTTTTATAATCTTTTTGGACGGCGTTATGATAGCCTAATTTTACTCCTGCTCAACCCACACACCGTGCACGACTATCCTGGATCATCAACCCTTGATAGACAATCTGCTATCACGTTCTCACTCCCGGCAATATGCTGAATGTTGAGATTATACTCTTGGAGCATTAGGGACCACCTGGTCAACCGCATATTCCGATTGTGAAACTGATTTAGGAATTTCAAGGGATGATGGTCCGTATAAATCGTCACTACCGGGCCGTAGGCTGGAACATAAACTTCGAAATGTTTGAGCGACAAAACGATAGCAAGAAGCTCCTTCTCTATAGTCGAGTAATTCCTTTGTGCCGAATTAAACTTGCGAGAAAAGAAGCTCACTGGGTGTTCCAAGCCCTCGGAATCAGTCTGCAGTAACACTGCCCCGGCACCCACACCGCTGGCATCAGTCGCCAGCTGAAAACTCCTGGAGAAGTCTGGGGCTCTCAAAATCGGATGTGTACACAGCAGGTGCTTGACTAGGTCGAAAGCCCTCTGACACTCCGAAGCCCAACAGAACTTCACTGACTTCGACAGTAGATCAGTTAACGGTGCTAAGACAGTAGAGTATCCCCGGATGAAGCGCCTATAATAGCCTATCATACCTAGGAACCGCATGACCTGGCGCTTAGTGGTGGGCCTGGGAAACATATTGATAGCCTGTATCTTGCTCAGGGGGGGGCACACCCGGCCTAACCCGACCACGAAGCCAAGATACTGCACAGTAGCCTTTACAAACTCGCACTTCCTCAGGTTCACCACCAGCCCAGCATCGTGCAACTTCCCAAACAGGGTCTCTAAGTGCCTTAGGTGATTTTCAAAATTGTCATCATACACTATCACGTCATCAAGGTAGACCGTGCAGTTAGGGATTTCGTCACAAATATCGTTCATCAGGTTCTGAAACGTGGCAGGTGCGTTCTTAAGCCCATAAGGCATTACGTTACATTGGTAGGTCTTGCCATCTACCACAAAACCACAAACTTGCTTAGCTCGGTCCGACAGGGGTACTTGCCAGTAGCCTTTTACAAGATCAATTTTAGTAAGGTACTTTGCATTCCCTATCTTGTCCACGCTGTCGTCAACTCGAGGCAAAGGGTAAGGGTTGGTAGTGGTCAAGCCATTTAGCCTACGAAAATCTATGCAGAACCGCACCTTGCCGTCAGGTTTTGGCTGCAACGTGACGGGTGATGTCCACTTCACATAACCTTCAGTGATCATCCCTCTCTCAACCATGTACTTTAACTCCTCCCGTAAAGCTGGCAACTTTACCGGGGGCACACGGTAGGGCACTGACTTGAAGGGCACATTATCACCGACGTCCACGTCGTGCGTTACCTGAGTAGTGAGACCTGGGTGTTCGGCGAAAACAGAGGGGTATGACCTGAACAGGCCTAGGACAGCAGCACCCTGGTGCTCAGGCAGGTGACTTACAGCTTGCCTAGCCTCTTGTTCAGTATTCCCCGCCCACTGTTCCGCGGAAATGACACAGTCCCAGCTATCCTCCTCAGCAGCATGACTGTCCCCACCTCCTTCTCCACCCTGGCCGCTGCAGGCCAGCACAGGGACAGTGAGAGGCTCTGAGGGGCGTCTCACATACTCTTTCATGAGGTTAACATGACATAACTGATGTTTTTTTCTACGGTCAGGTGTTGCAACGAGATAATCAAGGTCGGACAGTTTCTTAGCCACCACATACGGCCCAATAAACTTGGCAGAAAGGGGGTGTCCAGGCAAAGGTAAAAGCAACATTACCTCCTGACCCACCGAAAACTCCCGAAGCTTCACCTTGGCGTCATACTGGTGCTTCATGACCGCCTGTGCATTAACCAAGTTATTACCTGCCGCTGCCATGCAACCTATAAGTCTCTCCCGGCTCTCAAGGATATATTTAAGTACAGACCCCGGCTTCTCTTCGCCCTCCCAGATCTCTTTCACCATACTTAAAGGTCCTCTCACATTATGGCCAAAGACTAGTTGATTTGGACTGAACCCCAGGCTCTCTCCTGGGACTTCACGTGCAGCGAACAGAACATACGGCAGACCCAAATCCCAATCAGTGTCATGTTCTGCACAGTAACAGCGTAGCATACTCTTCAGGGTCGAGTGCCACCGCTCCAAGACTCCCTGACTCTCGGGATGGTAGGCTGACGACACTACAGAACATATACCGTGCAACTGAAGGGTTTGCTTGAACAATTTGGATGTAAAATTGCTCCCCTGGTCTGACTGCACCTCACGTGGAAATCCATAACGGGAACAGAACAATAATAAGTTTTTAACAACTGCCTTTGCCGAGCCGTTTCTCATGGGGTATGCGTCCGGGTATCTCGTAGCCACATCCATGATTGTCAACAGGAATTTATTGCCACTACTAGTAGGTGGGAAAGGGCCAACCAAATCTACTACAACTTTGCTGAACGGAGGCCCGGTGACAGGTATGGGAAACAAGGGTGCCTTCGGGATGGTCTGGTTAGGCTTCCCCGTTGTCTGGCAGGTCGCACACCCAGCCACCCATGCACAGACATCAGCCTTGACCCCAGGCCACCAGAAAAACCTGCCCAATGCCGCCAATGTTTTTGTTACCCCCAAATGACCCGCCACCGGCACATCATGCGCCAGACACAATAAGGACTCTCTATACTTATTTGGAACAACCACTTGGTCTACTACCCTCGCACCGCCCTCCCACTTCGATTTGGGGTCTAGAAATCTGCGGTACAATATCCTGTTGAGCCTAAAGAAATCTCCCGGCTTCGCATCCCCATCTTCCTCCAACTCTATGGCACCATTGCTATAACGAGCTAGGCTAGCGTCTTGCAGCTGCTGCTCACTAATGTCCCTGGGCGTCAATGCATCAAGATGGTTTTGTAATAAGACATTACCCCGGCTAGTAGGCTCTACTGCCTTAGTGGCTCTCGCTACAGCTCTTGCCTCACGCGAAGTCTTACCCAACTCTGCCTTGTTACACACCATATCTGGGCCAGAGTCAACTCCCGTGTTTATTATAGGTCCAAGTACCGAATCACCGAGAAGTGCAGCAGAATCAATGTCCCTTTTCCTGCCCTTAGCAACCTTCTCCTGATCCTTCCTCCACTGTCCCCGAGGTTGAGTGCTAGGCTGTGCAGGAGCCGCAGAGCGAGATCGGGTTACCACACAGGCCATCTCATCCTGTTGGCACCTCCCAACCCATTCCCGATTCTCACCATCCACGTCGGCCGCCCTCTCGGCAACGACTAAGGGTGGAGTCCCGGAAGTGGGCACCGCAAAGTCGTTGCCGAGAAGAAGGTCGACGCCCTCAACTGGCAAACACTCAACGATCCCTACATCCAGCTCCCTGCACACCTCTCCCACTCTCAACTCCAACCTCACAAGTGGGTATGACCTCGTAGCATTTATACCCTGCACCACAACAACTCTGGCCGCATTTATCGGTTTCCCTGTGAAGTTCCTCAACAAAGTTTGCGAAGCCCCCGTATCCCTCAGCAAGTCAACCCTCCGTAGTTCACTCCCCCAGCTCACAAACCCGTGCCCCCGATGGCTACAGAAAGTGTCCCGGACAGGTGTCGAGCCTTCCGTACGCTTCTTTACCGCGTGTGCCTCAGCTGCTGACAACCTACCCCGGGCAGTTGCTGCAGCCTTCAGAGACACACCGATACTGTGAACCAATGACACCGGCTTAGCGGGAGTGTTACTAGGGCACTCACGTGA
Source organism: Lithodes maja (assembly GCA_037953745.1). Taxonomy (NCBI): domain Eukaryota; kingdom Metazoa; phylum Arthropoda; class Malacostraca; order Decapoda; family Lithodidae; genus Lithodes; species Lithodes maja. The sequence goes on along the minus strand of JBAKBP010027891.1, from coordinate 21,504 downwards.
ATAATGGCCTAGCTTCTGACATTTGTAACATTTCACATCCCCAATGGGCTTCTTCCCTTGTGCGGGCGAAGAAGGGGCCTGACCTTTAGTAAACGGGAGAGGCTTGTGTTTGTAGGTGTTATTAGGTGCAATGCATTTAGTGTGGTTATGTGTGTCATAGGATTTGTTATTATCGAAAACTCTGGTGGGTGGGGTATAGCGCCCCTTCTGCCCTGACTCAGCCCTCTGAGCGGCACCGCAACCACGAATCAATGATAATCTGAGGTCTGCCATCTTGGCAGCCTCCTCTACTGTCTTGGGACATTTTTCCTTAATGTTCAGCGTTAGATCGGTTCCAGTGCATTTGTAAAACTGTTCCAGATAGAAAAGTTGCTTAATTTCCTCAGCCGACTCTGCGTGCTCGGACCGAAACCAGTTATTACCTGCATCTGTTAAGTCCCGTGCGTGCTCCATAAAACTGACGTCGCTCTTCTTATTCACGCCACGGAACTTCAATCTATAAGTTTCGGGTTGCAGTTCGTAGGCCCGGAGCACAGCCTCCTTCACCAGTCCATACACTACACTCTCGTCCAGTGACAGTGCATCGTAGGCTTTCAACCCCTTACCCACTAGACGTGATGAAACTAATGCTGCCCATTTAACCTCCGGCCAGTCATACTCACGACACTTCTTTTCGAAACGAGCAAAAAACTCAGTCACTGCTGTCTCATCAAATGCGGGTACTAACTTAATTAAATGCGAAAGTGAGTCTGTAACCCAGTGCCCACCACCGAGATGACGCCCCGTGGTCTCTACTCTAGACTTCTCGACATCCATTTCAGCCTGGTACCTGGTTGCATCCTGATTGGCTTGGATTCTAGCAACCTCTATGCGTTCTATACTAGCCTGTTGTATCTGAGTCTCCTGCAGCTTAAACTTAGCTAGTTCTAGCTGAAATAACATCTCAGGAGACAGGCCTGGGGGGGGAGAGCACAAAATGGGGGATCCACACCGAGACGTGTTTACGGGTAAGCCAGCTTGCCCTTGAGAACCCTCCTGCTGCATCGTGCTAAGACTCGCTGGCTGAGGGCCCAGCTCAGGGGTAGAGTGGAATGGAGGCTTGGAGGGAACCCCCCAAGACCCCACTCCACCCACCGCCCCATCGCCATCACCCAACAAACATGCCACCAAATTCTTCTTGGGCCAACTGTCAGGACAGTCCCGCCCCAAAACCGTGGCTAAACAGCGAAGACCGTAACAATCAATAGCCTGCAGGCGCTGTTCGGTCAAAGGTGTCTGCAAAAATGCCCGGGCATCCCTCTCTCCACTTATAATACTCCCCTCCCTAAACATCTGTTGTACTTGCTGGTTACTAGGCTGTACCGTGTTATCCTCCCCCGTAAATGATGAGTCATTAGACATAGTGCTGGTTATACAATTGCTGTTCATAAAAAAAAAAAAGTGCTTATTACTAATTGCAGTCTCGACTCACAAAATGTTAAAGATGCTTGAATGACTCTACTCTAGACACCCCCAACGAAACAATCTGCAAGTCCACCAATACAATAATGACACAATAAAAATTCCTCCAATATGCAAGAAAATTCTAGCCAGCTCTACTAGGTAGCATAGAATAGTTCTCCAAAAAACATGTGATAGGATACTACTGAATCTTGTGCAAGGTCGCCATTTTGTTACGGCTGGATCGGCAATACATATTCGGGATTCTTGATCGTAGGACAGAAATGGCTTATGTGACAACGACACGCTCGATTCCAGTCCCAAATACTATATGCTCCAGACAACAAAAGCACCAACGCCCTACAGAGTTATCGTCTATGGTAACGAGGTACCTTAACTCGGCGAAAGTGTACAACAGGGGTAGGCTATGAGGCTAAACTCCCTCAGACATTTATAGGTTACGTTATGACTAAAGAAATGCAATACTCAAGAAACTACGTTAATATTAAGCCTCTAATAATGTAGAATAGAAGCAGGCTAAAGGTATGACAGTGAAATGCTAAATAACAAATGTACACGCCTACTTGAAAGCGCGTGCACTAGAATAACTGTCCCCTACTAACATGCACTAGCATGTTAGCATACAAGATGTTCATGATCCAGTAGATACCTAATAATACACATGGAAGGAACATAAATAGTAGTCACTTATTGTAATAATGAATCTATACTTGGAATAACTAAAAGGTTGCAGGCAACAGTACTGCGCCGGTAGCATACTACCGCATAGGCTACTTCGCTTCTCTCACTCTGTCTCCCCTCTGAGTCTGTATGCGCCCTACGCAACAGAACTCCGGACACAGCAGCAAAACGACAGTGCAGTTAATTGATACATGAAAGTATTAATAGTGTTGTCTTGTGTGTGAGTAATGTGTATTGTAAAGTGTTACATACATAAACTTAAAGAGAGCTGCAATGCATAGTAAAATAAAGATATAACCCACTCATCATCCCCATGTGTTCTAGCTAGCAGGCCAAGTCACAGGAACAACGAGTCCCAGCACCGAAAGCGAGAACCCAGGAAAAGACTGCAGAGAACACAAGGACAGATAAATTACGTTACTCTACTATACCGGCACTACGAGCGAGCTGTAGTCTCTGGTACTACACTCGCTCCTGGCTCGGTAGGCAAATCAAGGCTAAGTCCTCACCCCTCTACAGACAACTCCTGGGCATGGTCGGGCTCTTACACATGGCACTAGTCTAGTCACAAATTGGATGATGAGCTGGGCATATAACTCGTGAACATGTAGAACGTTCACCAACTATCCTCCTCAAGAAGATCGCTGTTCACATTAACCCCTTAAATCTAATACATGTAAATATATGCTTGTCCTAAGAGTAATACGAGAGGTGAGTGCTGAAACTCCTTTAGGACCTCAAGGGAAGGGTATGCATTTAAATAGAGAGAAGAATGAAATGAGAGTAATGTCGTCAGAGAGAAAGAGTGCAACCGTGAGAAATTGGGAGAGAGGGCAAGGGATGTTAGAGTCTCAAAGGTTCTAGGCAACCTGGTCATAGAGCACACAGCGAGCCTCCAGGCAATGTGCTGTACGACAACATGGGCAGCCCAGACAGCATAGGCAGGCGGCAATGTACTACCAACCCTGTCGCACCTAGCTATAAGCGCAGGGCTGCCAACCGGTCCATACGTCTGGCAACCACCCCCCCCCCCCCCCCCCCCCCCCCCCCCCGGCAGCGTGGCGCACCGCTACCCTCTCGCTCTGAAGTCTAACTCACTCTCTCTCTCTGAATTCCTATCATCTCATCTATCAACTTCTCTATTGATACTACATATTAAATGGAAGGTCTCGACATGGCTTAAAACAAAACCCACCACTGGTTAGCAAATGACGAGACCTTTGCAGAGATACAAAGAACATAGTTATACGTTGTCACACTCAATATAAGCAGCCAGCATGGTACACGGTCCGTGACGGTACAGTGGAGTACCAAGGAGTACAATCAGGTTACGTTGCTACGCACTGGGTGCGTCACAATACTTTATCCAGATTATTGCAGAAGGAAGGATTACACTTAACCTCTGGCTTATCAGAATGGCTCACGGGACCGCCACAAAAATATGAAACGTTCGTGAGTTTGGCAAAATTATTTTTATTAGCTAGCGAGAGACCAGCAGTTATGGTCTCTGCTAATTGAGCAATAACATGGTCCGTCATGGCTTCGTCTTCACCGTCACTAGTATCACTATTAGAACTTAAATCTGGAGTGGACAGACTTCCTTCAGAATCCGTATTATTATCACCACTAAGAGAAGACACAGAATAGACGTCAAACTCAGACATCAATCATTTCACAAAAGATCTTAGTTTCCCAGTTTTTCCCAAAAAATCTGTTTTCCCAAAGTTTCACCCATCATAGTTTTTAGTAATATAACAAAAATCACTTGGTATGTTTGGTAATATAAACAAAAATCCGCTGGCGTTACGTCGATATGCAAGAAAATAAACAGTTATACGCACACCGCCTGCTTTAGTTACTACAGGGCAACTCAAAAATCACTGTGGTTAACCGCTCGCTACCTTTGGCGAGTCGGCAAAAAGAAAAGTAGTTTAAGATCATTGTCAGTTTACCATTGTCACTATTGTCGACAGGGCGAATAAAAAAAATATAGTTCAGGGCAAAAATAAAAAATCAGTTACCGCTGCGACCAACGTCGACTGTTGCTAGTATCACTCTGTCCGTGTGGCCGCTTTATCGCTATTATCTTTATCGTAGGTGCTACTATAAAACGAGTTTCCGCTCGTAATTATTGTTTATCGCTGCCACCATTGTCGTACAGGGAGAATGAATATCGTGTTTATCGCTACCACCATTATCGTATTTGGGGAATGAATATATATTTATTACTTTATTATGTAAGTCTCAGTGGTAGCTTCAATGCTAATTACTTTATTATCAATATCCAAGAGGCTATAAGGGATTAACAATAAAAATACAGTTGTTTATGCTCCTGTGGTTATGAAGGATCTCTTACTATGTTATAGTTATAGGCTGATAACCATACTCCACACGATGTAGATAGATACTCATATCTATCGTATCTTTAAGTCTCTTGGTTTACTCTAGCTCTCGTTATAATTGCTATATTTATTGATATATAAGAATTATGATAGTTTTACTATAGTTGGAGTATCGTCATATATTTATAAGAATATATTTCGGTTATAAAAACAAAGTTATGAATTTAGTTTATTTCACTTTTTGTATAGCTTTTTATTTATACAGTATATAGTTTAAATATTATTACACTTCAGATAATAGTTTCACAGAGTTTCACAGAGTTGTAAATGACTGAATAATTTACCAAGACGACTTGGATTGTTATAACACGTATTGAATGATATTATATACTTGGTTATATTTAATGTAGCTTGTATGATAACTAATAACACCGTTGTTTCCTATAAGTTCCAACCATTACTATTTTATACATCTAATATTATATTTAATTGGTAGTCACTAGGATTAAATGTGTCTTTCTGGGACTCTCTCTTTTGGAGTCCATGATGAAACTGTGTATGGCTGGGGAGCCTTGTTTAGTTAGGGATGTGGTGTTCTGGACTACTGGCTGGTACTGGTACTAACTTTTAGAGTTTTCATCTTGAGCTTATATAGGGCTCAAGTGAATATGTCCACGTCCACACTCACGTGTGAATAGCTTCCACGTTTACACTCACGTGTTTAAATTATATATATAACTCTATGTAATTAAACTCTGGACTCGGAAGTAATCTCTTAGGACTTGTAATCTTGGATTAGATTTCCAGTGTTTACCAACATGGTAGTGTTTATTTAACATATAGTGCTACTTGATCTACTTCCACAGTAGATACCTGAATTACACTTTAAAACTGAATTATTAGTTCATCACTTAATCTATTGATACATATATTAACTTCTAATATATACTATAAATAATAAATCCAATATGTAAACAACAGCTGATCAATGAATACTCAACAGATATACACAGGTTGGTTCTGGACTATTGTATACATTGGCTGATTATGATAAGGAGACTCTCGGATCCTTATCTTCTGTACCATTATCAGTGTTCTCTCTTAATTCCTTATTCTTAGTGGATATATATCTTGTTCTAGCCTTTATTTACATTCTTTATTCACTAGAAGATTCATTCATGTTGAGTACATCTGTTTTCGACAAAATGCAGTAGCTACTTATGACAGATTTGTCTAATTCTTTCAGAATTTGTACTCGATGAACAATAGTCGGTTTACGAGTTGGGCCTATGCTTTCTTCTGACAACGATGTGGCACGAACTTGCCCGATACTCAAGTGTTTGTGAGTCACCTCCCAAGATAATTGTATCTTTCACCGAACATATTGTCCGTAATGCAGATGCCTAATGGAAATCCATAACGGATAGCATGTTACGATTATGAAATACATCATGAATGAATTAACTTCATCCATTAACCCTTAAAATACCCTTCTGTAATATTCTAAAAGTGTTAGAGTGTGCTGCTAATCTGCATTATGTTTGGCAATACCTTTATATATTGAGCTATCGCTTCACCCTTCTTATATTGTATTATAGCCATGTGTGTGTGACCCTTGGAGCAGAGATGACTGACTCAAATTACTGTATGTAATGTTGTAAACTAAAGGATTGTATTAGGGTGAGCAATGTATACCAACCTCACAAATTAAGGTGTTTGATTAAGGAGTGACTGAAGATCGTGCGCCGGAAAAAACCCCAGTAGAAATAACATTATCCCATATCAAAAGTATTATAGGTATATATGAAAAGGTTCTGAACTGTTGGTAAAGATTATAATTATGAATCTGAAAGAGAGGGCAAGTCTTTGGAGAGTAGGCCGAGCAACAGCCGATATGTTGTTTTAAACCAGTATGTCCATCTATTATATAATGTCAATATTAAGTAATGTCGTGATTAACCCAAGGAGCGCAATAGGCCTCACGGAATTGTCTGTATGAAGTGTCTGTATAGCGAATGCGATAGGCCTAATGGAAGAAAGCCTATGGACAAAAAACAAAAATTGCCCCACAGGCAATATGGAAGCAATATGTGATTAGGTGGTAAATTCCTCTACACTACCTCCTTTCTCTCCCCCACATGTGTCACCCTCCCCCCCTCTCTATTTCCTTCACCCCCTTTCTCCCTCCACTTTTCCCCTCCCCAATTATTGGCTATTATTCATCATATTGTCTTCATTCCTCCCTTTCTCTGCACCAAATATGATGAGTCACAGTCTTCCACACTCCTTCTTACCCTTCACATATGCGGAAGATAGCTGGGACTGTCAGTCAGACTCAAGCAGGCCCAGGAAGCACACCTATGTCACTCTCTCTCTCTCTCATCTCCAGCTACCTTCTCCCGCCACAAATATATTATTTTCACTAGATATTTACTGTGTACACCTATGTTCTGGTCTTCACTACTCGCATGTTCTTCATTCAAGAAAATATACGCTCATGGAACATAAATAATGCTTTATATGGTAAATATTATGAATACTGTCAGAATCGAAGGTAATTAATTAGCATATGCGTCCTTTTTAGAAACATAAAATGTGCATTCCTCGGTTTAAGAGGCTTGTGATCAATAAACCTGTATAAAGAGAAGTCTTATGCACTGGTAAATTACAACATCTCATTGTGATAGAACCTTGTTGGGTGTATCCATTTCAGGTATTTGTGCTCAACAGTATGGATATTTTTATAATACAGTAACATAATTTGTCAGCCATTATCTGGCTCAGCCTTTGGCAAGGAGAACTATTTTAACCTTGATAAATTGAAGAGAGCGTTTATATATTTTAACCCAAGAATGGTGAAGCCATGGTAGTTCAAAGGTCCTGCCAGGCGAAGGCATTTGCTTCATTTCCGACGAAAATTGTCATATTTATCATTATAACATAATTACTTCTACATAATTATGCACCAATTTTTATTTTAATATGAACATATGCACACTAAAAAAGCAATAAAAGAAGTGGTAACAGTAATTGGCTGGTGAAAAACTTATATTATAGCCCCGCGGTCGTAATCTGACATGGACCAGCGAGAGACATACATCCTCCCTCACTCATGTCTCGCAAGCTACTAAGAGATTAGGGAATGTTTCAGACTGACTATAGGGTCATGAAAGACTCCCCCATCCTCCCAGCCGTCCTCGCGCGACAATACTCGATAAATATCGGGAATAATAGGGAAAATACCAGATAATTGAGGAGGGGGAAGAAGGGGAAAAATTGGGTGGGGGGGTGGGGTGACACATATGTGGAGGAGTGATAGGATATATGGAGGGGATTTATTTCACCTAATCACATATTGCTTTGTGTTGAGTGCCAGTGGGGTGATTTGAAAGTTTTATTTTATACCTTAGCTCATAACCCTTTCATGCATTTATGACGCAGAGGTTGCCAGATTAGCAATAAGAAATAGAGTTCTCTCACTCTTATAATTACCTCTCCAAAATTAGTTTTCTGCCCACAGCTAACTCAAAGACAACTGCAGAGGTTGAAGTAACTAAACTAAAAGTTTCTAAATACCCCTGATGGTAACAAAGGCTTTAAAGTATCCCCAATAGGCTCAAAATCGCGTCATATGTCGGAGAGGGCTAAGAGAACCCTCGCCTTCGCCCACCAAACCTCTTATGAGGATCCTCGTCTTTCATAGGTTAACACAACGTAAGACTACTTTTTGTATTTTGGTTATAATGAACTTTTGAATGTTTTCAATATAGTTCTTACATTCCTTATTATTTTAAATGTTTTTGCATACAAGACTATTGGAAGGGAATGCAAAATCAATTAAAATAATATATATGCACCAAATGGCGTTCTCCATTTTTGGTAACGTGAAACGTGGTAAAATATGGTAACTCTTTGTGACAGGAGAAAAGAGAGTTGAATTTATAATATACATATCCTTGCATGACAGTGTGGTAATCCCGACACTGACTTACGGAAGCGAAGCATGAACGTTGGTGGAGAGACTCAGACCAAGAGTGAGTGGGGTGGAAATGAGTTACTTGAGAAGTGCGTGTGGAGTTACATAGAGGGATAGACAGACGAATGAGGAAGTAAGAGAGAGGTGTGGTGTGGAGGTAGATATGCTGGAAAATGTGAAAAGGACCACCTTGAGATGGTTCGGCCATATGGAACGTATGGGAAGCAAGAGAATGACTAAGAGAGTGTACGAGAGCGAGGTGGAATGACAGAAAGAGAGGTGAAAGGATGGAGTGCAGAAGTATATGAATGAAGGCGGTGCTGGGTGGGAGGCGGGGCGTCAACTGACTGGGGACAGAGGTGCATGGGAGCGTTTCGTTCGTGGCCACCCCTTCGGGGATCACGGCGTCAGGCAATAGATAGATAGATAGATATATTTTTCCATCAACCAAACTACTTCCGTAAGGGCAGTATTACGTAAAGCTAGATAAGCGACATAGGTCTGTAGATAGAAGGACGGGTGAGTGGGAACTAGATTGAGGATATATCATTAGGATTATGTTTTCTCTGAGCTGTGGGTTATAATAGCTTGTATGTATAAATAGATTGATAGAGAAATTGACGGATACACGAGTGAATGTGGGTGGTGTTTTGGATAGATGAATGGAGACATGCGTAATTCGACAGATAGTGGGTGTACTGCGAGATGTTTTTTTAAATTTTTCCAAAATATTAAGATTATGTCTTGCTGAATAAAACAAATACTTATGCTATCCGCACATCTCTGTAGTTATAGCCCCGAAAAGTCTGCATGCATGTTTGCTGTTTAACCCACAATAGGAAAGGAATAATTACAAATATAAGTTGAGTATGTTGAAGATTGGTATTATTACTTCAAATTGAGCAAAACATTTTTTTTTTTTATATCGGCGATTAGTCAACTATATCGAAAAACACATGAGTTTCTTAATAAGTCTGAATGAACGAGTGATACAATACTTCATCATACAGTACTTAGATGTTTTAATTTATATTTACTTTAGATATGGATTAACCCCTTCTGTAACAGCGACGTCTTTGTAATTTTATTCTAGCTATATTTAGACGATTTTGTGCAGTTTAAGAAGGATCTGGGGTAGTAAAAAGGGTTTAGTGAGATAGTTCAAAGCCTATTACTTGCTCCTTTTTAAGCTGAATAAAATCGTCTAATAGTAGCCAAAATAAAGTTAAAAGGACGTCACCGGTACTGAATAGGTTAAATACGGATCGCATTTAACGAAACGCAAAAATGTCCGAATTACACAGAATATATTTGTGTGTTTTATAATTTTAGCCCACATTTTCTTATAAGTAAAAGTAATAGGATTATCCATAATTAATTGATGATGAAACATTATAGCTATATTGTCCAGGGCCACCACTAATTCCTCTATAGCTTATTTCATCATCCTATGGTGATGAGTTGAATAAATGGTTTTGTGTCTGTTTATTTTGTTCTTATAATCAACTTATCGCAACGGCCGGAAAACGAAAACTACAGACAATTTGTTGGGGTCTATTTGAAGTATTGATACCTTTGTTCATAATACATTATTTACCTGTTTCCCTATCCCCTTCGTTTAGACTGAAAACTGGTTTAGAAATTACAGGCAACTTAAAAATACAACTATACAATACATCATGTTTTATTTAAAAAGACAATCTTATATACAGTATATGTAGGCCAATTATCTAAATCAAGTTTGTGGGACCTGTTGTATAGAACAAAGATAAACAATACAGTCAATACAAATACATAGCGAAAATATATGGATAAGAAATATTCGAAACTCGAACAGAATAATTATACCAAAGACAAGATTACTGGAAAAAAATAGAGTATAAGAGAATGAGGTGCATTTAATAATAAAATACGAAAGTATAATAAGGAAGAGTTAAACAAGTTAAGCAACTAAATTAAAAGAAGGATAGAAAGACACCTTGAAGGGGAAAGGATGAAATCATAAAAATGAGGGGTTGAAAGTTTCCTCCACTACCCCATCTCACACACACCCTCCCTTCCCTCCAACCCCACCCACCCTGTACTGAGCCCCAGGCTGTCTCCAGGGTACCTAGTAAAACACAATCCATTTTTATCAACGCTCTCACATGGGGGTCCACGATTTTTTAGGAGTGACTGTACATCAGAAGTTAGACCTGCTATGGCCCCATCACGTGAGTTTTGGAGTAATTGTGTGTTGGGTTGTTGTGGAAAACTAGTTAAATTGTGTAAGGTAGAGTCATCAGCACATGACAATAGGTGCACATTTGAGAAGATCATTAATTATTATTAGAAAGAGAACTGGAGACAGGACAGAACCCTGTAGAGTACAATAGTTGATAGGTTGAGGAAGTGAGTGATAGCTGTCCACAATCGCAGATATGGAACACCCAGAAAGAAAATTTGACATAAGGCACTGATAGAGGATAAGACAGCGAAGGAAGGTAGTTAGAAATTAGAGATTTGTTCCAGACTATCGAATGACTATAGGTATGTCTAGACTCTAGTACAATAGAAATGGTCTCACCGAAGTTCCGAAAGGAGGATGACCAAGACTTACTAAGATAAGAAAGTAGATCATCAGTAAAGTGGCTCTTATGGAAGCCATACTGGTGATCAGTAGAGTGGCTCTTAAGGAAGCCATACTGGTGATCTGAAAGAAAATTATGAGAAGATAAATGCTTAACCCACTGGACCCCAGCGACGCATGTGATGCGTCGGCAATGTATGTAACGCTAAACCCCAGCGCCGCATAGGGTGCGTCACGGTTAAGTACTCTGGTCCTCTGGCACCTAGAGCAGGGGTGTCAAACATGCGGCCCCCCTCCCTCTAGCATGCGGCCCACAAACCAGTTTGGCCAAATAGTGTCAAATATTGCATTTTCTTCTAGACATGATTAGTATTTCTTATATATATATATATTATATGTTGGTACTTTTTTAAGTTAAGGTCTAATTCTAGGAAGTATTTGTGAGAGTAAAAAGCTTGAAGAAGATTAAATACTCTTTCACCCTTAGACATTTTTCTTACGCTGAATAAAATCGTGAACGGGTTTATGATATGCTCAATTCGGGGCCAGTGGGACGGTTCTTGCAGTCCTGCTCAGTATGTGACCATACAGTAGGCTACGGGATAAAACACAACTAGTGTGACAGATGCCTCAGTTGCCGTAAATTCATATTTAAATAATATAGTTTTATGTTTTTTTAATATTTTCTGAAATTGCTAAATTTGGATAAAATGAAGAATATGTTTTTATTTATATTAGGTTGGGTGAAGGCATTACCGGTATATTATATTTGGCCTGCTACATTAACCCCTTCTGTACCAGCAATGTCTTTTTAACTTTAATCTGGCTACTACTTGACGATTATATTCAGTTTCAAAAGGGCCTCCAGCAATTGATAGGTTTCGAACTATCTCACTTATTCCTTTTTACTACCACAGATCCTTCTTAAATTGCGCAAAATCCTAACATAGCTACAATAAAATATAAAAGACGTCGCCAGTACAGAAGGGGTTAATGCGGCCCTACAATATTGTACTGTGTCAAATTTGGCCCGCCAGAGCAAATGAGTTTGACACCCCTGACCTAGAGGGCTCAGATTTGTATGGGAACTGCCTAAGTATTCCACGCAACAATGCCGATGGTTGAAAACCCTCAAAGTCTAGCCACAGCGTGTGAGCAGGCAAGAACCTGTTTTTGCCTACCCATTTCCCCATGTTAATTCCGATTTTCGAGCGCCACGTAGGTCCCCTTAAGCCTTAAGGGGACCGGCCGGTTTTTAATAGGTGACACTGAACTTTGTCCGATTTCAATGACATTTCGCACACGTATAGAGGATGATGTAACAAGGATTTTTTTGTGTTTTATTCGTGGTCAATTAGTTCCTGAATTAGGGTGGAAATTAGCTCGAAAATGAAACCAAAATTCTGATGTCGATATGCTGGAAACCCAAGCACTGTATAATATTTCCAGAGGGATCAGACAACTCAGAACAGGTGTTTTTACAACTCTTTTAGTCTTTTGTTTTTAGTTTTTATCTAATTGCGGAATTAGGTGACTCGGAAATTAGGTAATGATTTTGTGTTCGGTGGTTAGCTACCTATGCCAAGGGGCTGTGTATCAAATGCAAAAAAAGGAGCTAAGAGCTGTATAGAGCATTTCACGTGCTTTCCAATGGTATATAAAACATTCCTAGAGGCCCAATAATAACTGCCTTATAAGATCTGATAGTTGCCAAATTATGTTTTGAGAAAAACATGAGAAAGTCTAAGGTAATTGGGTGAAAATGTTTAACTTTTTGTTTTGGTTTTTCAATATTTTATGCAGGAACACAGCAGAGTAGAAGATAAAGTTTTTGGGAGGTTGTAGAGTAGTTTACGCTCTTTCTATTTATATAAGTACGATCCCTGTACGACCAGTAGTTACTCGGCCTGTTAATTTCAAAGTTCGCTATATAACATTTTCAGAAATACAGGAAAGTTTGGAAACAATAATATTCCAATGGGTTTTCACTAATAACATTTCACTGGCTTATGAAGGGATGTTGAATAAACACCTAATGGTATTTTCAGGATTTCGAGCTTTTTAAGCCTAAAAACCGGCCGGTCCCCTTAATGACCTAGGCGATCAGTTTTTATTGTTTTTCGTTAATTTTAACCCATTCCAGGTGTTTTCTGGAAAAAACAATGTTTTAATAACCTGCCGGTCCTGGTGTGTACATTTATATTATATTGCCTGGGGCTCAGTGGGTTAAGAAATGTTAAATAAGGAATACCTTTAACATTTTTAGTGATGCAAGAAAGGAAAGCAATTCAACGATAGTTGGAGGGCTGAGAGTGGTCACCCTTCATTCAGACAGGTTGAAGGAGAGCAACTTTCCAGCAAAAAAGGAAAGTGCATGGTTTGAATTATGGTTGGATATGCTTAATTTGTTCAAACATATTACACTTTTCATTTACTGACTACTGCCTCGCACTGTATATTTCGAATAATGGAATATTCATACTATGTTAGTAACTGAAGATAAGGGAATGAAACCTCAGGCACTTGATTGAAGACAGGCCTGGGAACTAAAGGGGAGGTGTGGTGGAGTGGTGTGGTCATGCCACTGGACTGGTAATCCAATGGTCCGGGGTATGAATCCCGATGTATCAATGATAAGATATTATTGAGATGGAATTTGTGCATTACCACAAAGCCCACCTAAACGCCAACAAATACCCTCAGTGTTCCCTGATTTAATAGCACTGTATGAATATTCCCATACTAAAAGTATGCTACAGACGGGCAATCCCTAGTGAGTTAATTGCTCAATAGGTGGTGTTCTGAGAGTGAGGGTCCGTGTCTTGGGGGTGATACAGTGAAGCACTGTGGCGAGGCAGCTCCAGAGTGGGGCTGCTTCAACCCGTGGGTGGGCAACTGGGCCGCGTGCATCTTGCGAAGGCAAGATAGAGGGGGGCTGGTTGCATCTCAAAGTGCTTCACATTTCTCACTCCCTAGACTGGAATTAGACCTCACAGGCTTCACCGTTGAATGTACGGTTGAATGTATAGGCTCTCAGCCTATGCCCAAGTTGGAGTACAGTAGTTGGAATATAGGGAAAAAAAAACGTTATGCGTTAGACAGCTATTTCAGGCTTTCTCTTGGATATTATGATCTCATGATCTCTCTATCATCCTCTCTCTCTCTCTCTCTCTCTCTCTCTCTCTCTCTCTCTCTCTCTCTCTCTCTCTCTCTCTCTCTCTCTCTCTCTCTCTCTTTCTCTCAACCCCAGCAACAAATAAGTACAAATATCCAGACTCAGGCTCAGAGAGGTATTTTCCCTTAAGGACCATATTTCAGCCCTAATGATAGTTCTTTGTCCCTGTTATTGCTCCACTAAGGAAACAGGGACGGTATAGTCACAAGTAGACCACATTCATGTTTATTATGTGGGGATAATGAGTTGGTTATTCCTTTTCGAAAGAATGCTAATAAAGTGGTTACTAGTTTGTCGATGAAATATAATGGATTAGTTCTGAGATTTTAAGACATTCGCCCCATAAGTTTCGTGAATTTACATTATTAAGGCCTTTTATGCCATTTATATGTCAATTTACTTGACAAGCGATACCGAGCCTGTATTTTAAGAGGAATTAATCTTCGGCCGGAATATTTTTCTACCGAAAAATTTACGAATTGATCTCAAAGGGGGGTCTAAGCGGTGTGTTTAAGCTAGATAGATGCTTAGGGAGCAAACTAAAGAAAATCCCTAACTGTATGTTGGGTTACTTTGGTGAATAAACCTATGTATATTGTAGTTACCTGAATTATATTGTTTTATCTCGTATTATATTGCCCAAATGTATGTGTGTTGTTTTTGTTGTTTATGTTGTATTCATTTGGTGTGACCAAGTTATATATCATCTGATTGTTATACTTTCTAATAAAACAACTTCAACTATACTACCAACACTGACATGAAAACACGTAAACACTATAACATTGTGTTGTCTATTTGTTCAAGACAACACAGTTCAATAAAACAGGGGCCAACAGGAAGCTTTTAATAGCTCTATAATCCAAGTATTATGATACAAAGTTATAACATTATAACAGGGGAAAACAGGGTTTTAATAGCTCTATAACCCAATTATTATGATATTAAGTCTTAACATTATAACAGGGGACAACAAGAGGCTTTTAATAGCTCTATAACCCAATTATTATGATATTAAGTCTTAACATTATAACAGGGGACAACAAGAGACTTTTAATAGCTCTATAATCCAAGTATTATGATATTAAGTCCTAGCATTATAACAGGGGACACCAAGAGGCTTTTAATAGCTCTATAATCCAAGTATTATGATATTAAGTCCTAGCATTATAACAGGGGACAAACAGGCTTTTAATAGCTCTATAACCCAATTATTA
This sequence comes from Lithodes maja, assembly GCA_037953745.1. NCBI lineage: Eukaryota > Metazoa > Arthropoda > Malacostraca > Decapoda > Lithodidae > Lithodes > Lithodes maja. The sequence goes on along the minus strand of JBAKBP010027891.1, from coordinate 6,083 downwards.
TGATATTAAGTCTTAACATTATAACAGGGGACACCAAGAGGCTTTTAATAGCTCTATAATCCAAGTATTATGATATTAAGTCATAACAATGTAACAGGTGACAAGCAGGTTTTAACCCCTGTCAAACGGGGATATTTGTAACTTCTACTACCTGCCAGGCGGGCATAGTTACCCTAAACGAGCTTCATTCCATGCTCTTTTTCATGCATAAACAAGAGCCAGAGTATAATACAATTATGTATCTGTGAAAGGGCGATAATAGAGCTATCGAATGACACCTGAATCATCTTCGTACGACCACGGGTTCGCTTGCAACGATGTTGCAACACGTGGGCAAAAACCCTAAAATACGGTAATTTGATCAGAATATCCTTGTCCTCGAGAGGGCCTGAGATGTGGAGGGGTGTGGTGGGGATCTCAGTTGCCTCACTTGGCCCACGCCGAGCGGTCAGAGCCCGTGTGGACTCTCTCTCAGAGCCAATAATGTGCTCAAAATCCCGCCCGACAATTGTCGGGACCCGCGGTTTGAGTGTTAATAGTGCTATAATCAAGTAATATGATATTAAGTCAACACAATATTACATTTGTAATATTACATTTAAGGTGATATGTATTATAATTATATATTTATTTGTATTTATTTTTATTTTGCTCCCTAGACTTCCATCAAGCTTAAGTATAATACCGCAAAGACCCACTTTGGGATGCATCTGGGCATTTTCGGTGGAAAAAGGACCCACCCAAAGGACGGATCCTCCTAAATTGCAGGCTCGATATAACTCCCTAAGAAAACGCAAACACTTCTTACAAATGACAACGAAATATGACAGAAGGTGTTAACCCTTAACTGTCGGCGCGCAACATAAGTCGAGTTAAATAAAGCTGGACTATGTGGCGGCGCTCGACATAGGTCGTGTGGCAATTTCAGCACGTAATGTTGCTGAGAGAGAGAGACAAGTGGTGGCAGGAGAGTAGCGAGCGTATGACTGCTCCAGACCACCGCGGCGAACCTACTGACACGAATCCCACCTCCTCCCTCCCTCTCTCACTCGCTATATACGGAATTGTATGGGGAAAGTGCCTAATTACATGCTTTTTGCACTCGCGTTGCACGGTTGTTGCAAGAAAACTAGCCATCATAAAAGGATCGTTATGGTGTCATTCGAAAGCTCTGTTTATGCCCTTTCAGGAATAGATACTTGTTTTACGTTCTGGGTCTTATTTAGGCATGAAAATTATCACGTAAACAGCCCTATTTTGGCTAAAAACACCCCGCTGGGCGGTACATATAAATAAACCGCCTAGGCCGCTAATAAGGTGTTAACATTGACCAAGAAATGGGACGGAAGGTCTTACAATCGCCAAACTAATGGGGCGAGTGTCTTAAAATTTCAATACTAATGAGGCTAAGTATGAGGGAGAAGGAGGTCCCTAAACAAGTAAAATACAAACAAAATACCCTTATTGTGAATATTGTATTATGATTCATGATGAGCATGAATAAATAGTAAGGTAGGTTTCTATTTATTTATCTGAATATAAGCAGTACAGTACCTAAATAGAACATGGACTTTCTATATTGTGTTTTTTATTTATGTGTGTTGCTGTGTTTGTTTATTTCAAGTTTTCTAATACCTATAGTCATACACTTATACCGAACTACTATAATAACTCTAATGCTATACTAACTAATTATTCACAGACATCATAGTACTATTTGTTTTGATTTACTGATATGTCAACACTATGGTCTATATTGTTATATTATATTAAGTTGTAATAGTAAACTATATTCAGTTAAAAGCAACAAGAACAGAATATGTGATGAAAACTAAACATAGAATATTATATATTGCGTACAAAATTACAATTATTATCATAGGTAATGGTATCATCAACTGAAAATGTTGAAAACATAAAGAATGGATTATACAAACGATATTACAATAAGAAGTTAGAAATGAACACACAATACCTAATAGCTAATAAACTGACCGTATATTATATCAGGTATTTGTCGATAATTATATGTTATAATTATTGTCACAATCAGCTCTTATGTCATGCTTGATTACTAGTCTCAATTACATATTAACATGATGAGTTACTTATCATAGATCATTGGTGCTTAATTATATCTGATTAATGCCATATCCAGCAAGTCAATCACAATATATAAATTGGGATGGAAAGTATCTCATTAATCACGGTATTTATCTGTTTAACTCACAAGTTACATAATGAGCTTGACGTTATTGGAGGTGTGTAATATATATGTTGGTGATATTTAAATAGATTTGTTTTCTAAGAGCTACATGGGAACCCCGACATGCCATTTTACTCAGATGATCGTAAAATAAATAAAATTCCATTATATAATAACATAATAGAAGAACGAAAAAACAAAAGAAAGAAAACACAGTGGAAATACAATGGTCTATGAGGCTGCTTAATTCATATGAAATGTTATCACAAAGCTTTTTTTTAAACTGGAGAATGTCGACAAAAGTGAAACATATCACACAATGGTTTGAAGAAACACAGTAGGGAAATATCAAGGGAAAGTGAATACAAACAATGAGACGTGTAACATCTGTAGCCCATACCCTGAGGAGGATTATTATAGGGATCGTAGTTTCAAACAAACTATGTTCGTACTTACGATAGTTCAGAACCAGTAGGGACTAACTTAACTATTTATAATCGCTGACGTACGGTGTTTGTAATTGATAAAATAACACAATTACTACAATACAGTTAATAGTGAGCGTCATATTGAAACAAATAAACGAAGGTTTACAGGCCGTAACCTGAAAATAGTTACCGAAAAACATTTAATAGATAGTGAGCTCGAGTGTAGGCGTGATGCTGTGGTGGAGTATATTACAGCATGGCCTTTGTCCTAACTGTCCGTAGTTTAATCATGCTCGAGGGTAGAAACATATATAACTCACGTGATATATGCTTTATATTAGTGCTACCTAACTCGCGCATGTTCTGGAAGTAAAATCAATTGAAGAAGGAAAAAGATACACTGGCCTGTTACTCACCGCCCGACGCGCCAACCCGCCAACAGCACTTCGCTCTCGCTGCTCGAAATCTGACCATAACTTGAGTACTCCATTACTCATCCCCTTATTTGTTTGCATGAGCTGTAGCTAAGTTCTAGCTTAACTGCCCTGTAGTTGCTTTGCATGTAATTTTGCTGTGTTTTTGACTGATAAACGTTTGTTTATCGAGACTGCTTTTGTTTACATTTGTACCGGTTAGTGACGACCGACGCTCTAAAGTAAACAAACTATTTGCTTGTTTCATATTATAAAGTTCTAGCACTTATTGTAGATATTTTAGCCCTCACTGTAGTTAAGTGCTTAGCAAACCACCCAGTAGTTATCTTGCATGACATTGTACTGTAGTTTTGACTGATAAACGTTTGTTTTTCAAAATTCTATTTGTCAGGTTAGTAGAGACGCCGCCGATACCAGCGCCACCTGTGTACGCATAAACAAACCCTCTTCTTGTATTTTATATATCAAAGTCTAGCCAATAGCATTTCAGATACTTGTCACCATAATAGGCCTCTCACACTCTTGCCAGGGATATTACTAACTCCATTATTATTATTATTGTGTCGACCACTGTATAAACTAATATACAGGCTTTAGCCTAACTGTGTCATACTGCTAACATAATTTTATTTATATTTTCAGGCATAAAATTGTGTTCTATTGCTAACATATTCTTTTTGTGATCAACATATTCTTTTTGTGATTTACAGGCATTAATTGTACCATATTGCTAACCAATATTTTTTGTTACTGTACTGTATACTGCTTTTCAGTGTTCTCACTAGGCTAAATTAACCCTCTCCCCTTTTTTTCTCCCAGTATATTTTGTAACAAATTACTAGTCCATTTACAATTTTCAGGCTTTAACTGTGTCATACTGCTAACATAAATTTTTTTTTTTTCAGGCATAAATTGTGTTCTATTGCTAACATATTTTTTGTGATTTACAGCCATAATATTCTTTTTGTGATTAACATATTATTTTTGTGATTTACAGGCATTAATTGTACCATATTGCTAACAAATATTTTTTGTTACTGTACTGTATACTGTTTTCCAGTTTTTTCACTAGGCTACATTAACCCTCTCCCACTTTTTTTTTCCAGTAAAATTTGTAAAAAAATTCTAGTCCATTTGTGATTTTCAGGCTTTAACTGTGTCATACTGCTAACATAAATTTTTGTTTTTTTCAGGCATAAATTGTGTTCTATTGCTAACATATTTTTTGTGATTTACAGGCATATTAATTTTATCATATTGCTAACCAATTTTTTTGTGATTTTCAGGGATTAATTGCATCACATTGCTAACATACATTTTTTGTGATTTTCAGGCTTTAATTGTACCATTTTGCTAACATAAATTTGTGTGATTTTCAGGCATATTGTGATTATATCGTCATGGCGCCGCAACGAACCTGCACGAGTTGTTCCGGTAAATTTGGCCCTACCATGTTTGTTGATACTGATGTCCAAATTTGTAGATTTTGCCAGCTCCGAGAGAAGATTGCGGATGAATTGAATGCAGCTCACCGCAAGATCGATGCCCTGACTACGAAGCTTGAATCCCTTCAAGAATTTGCCACACTCAACGTAGGAGTGCCCTCGGCCCAAGAAACCACTACTATGTCAACCGCCATTCCAGTGCATACAGTACCGGTACCCACACCAGCAGCTACCTTAGATGTTGCAGATAATAATAATGACTCTACTCTCACTCCCCCCCAGGACAACTTTCAGTTAGTGAGAAACAATGTCCATCCCAGTACCAGTACCAGGAAGGTCATCCCGACAACATGCCAAAACCGCTTCAAAATTCTGGCTATTGACGAGGAAGAGGAAACGGAAGAAGTTCGGCTTGTGGGCGACTCCATGGTCCGTGGCCAACTAACCGAGTTCTGCGCCAGGGCACCCAGGACCAGAAAGCGATTCTGTATCCCAGGTGGCGGCGTGGACGACATTGTTGCGGCTCTGGAAGAGGTTTCCAGGCTCGCCCCCGCAAGCACTACGTACGTCATCCACGTTGGATCTAACGATGTCCAACGGACGCGGTCAGAGGAACTACTTTGCAAGTACCGGCGGCTGATCAGGTCCTTCAAGGAAAAATCTAATAGAATCTTAATTTCAGGAATTGTTCCCCGGATTGACGTAGAAAACCGATTCTACAACATAGCTACCAGTACAAATCGCCGACTAGCCAAACTCTGCAGGGAGGAGAACATCGGCTTTGTCGACACGTGGGATCATTTTTACTATGATAAATCTTTGTTTTCAGGAGATGGTGTACATCTCAATGAAGTAGGAGCTGCACGTCTTGGTCGTCTGCTGAACGATGCAGTCAAGGATTTCCGTTCAAAAAACGGGGTCAACCAGACCCAAGACAGGGTAGTGTAAGTCAAATACGAACTGAAAATTCAGACAACGCACAATCAGTAACATCCAACTCTAATACTCTTAAGGTGTTTTATGTAAATGCTCGTAGCATACGCAATAAATTTTCAGATCTAGAGGAAATCGTGTTTACAGAACATTATGATATAATCGGCATTACAGAATCTTGGTTAAATACGGAAGACAGAGACTTTTTAGCCGAATATACGCTTCCTGGTTATACAATGTTTGAGAAAAGTCGGATCAATAGAAATGGAGGAGGAGTTCTGTTTTTTATAAAGGAAAGTCTTAATCCCGTCTTAATGTCAAAACCTCAAATTGCGAATATAGACATATCTTACGTACTATTAAATAATAAACGAGGAACTAAAATAACACTAGCTTTATTATACAGACCCCCATCTCAATCAGTGCAAACTGACAGTGAAATTTATGAACAAATTGCAGAAATAACTAACATACAAGATACCGTAATTCTTGGCGATTTCAACTTACCCGTGACTAAATGGGGCGATATTCTTACTTCACACTCTGGACACGACCTCTATGCTAACTTGCAAGAGAGTTCACTTTTTCAATTTGTACAATCTCCGACCCGTGGTAATAATGTGCTTGACCTTGTACT
>JBAKBP010027890.1:0-29433 GCA_037953745.1 Lithodes maja | reverse complement strand
TCTTAGAATGTTGTGATGATATTATGTGGTTTGCAGAAAAATACTAATTATTAGCAACATATTAGCATAAACAAAATATGTAACACTTGTAACTCTGGTCATGGGACATAATGCTGATGCCCAAGTCTGGGTCGGGTATCCGAACGAAGCAGAAGGTAATTCAATCAATAAACGTAGTTCTATTGGGGATTGACGTTCTCGCGCAATTGTTACAGATTTAATGAAGATAGTATACTGCATGTACAGTTATGTTCAGGAATGAAGAGTCATCGAGCAATACGAAAAGTTATAGGAGCCAAATGTTACATACCGTACAATTGTGACCACGCATACTTGATCAAACACTCATGTTATAAAAGTGTGAGGTTAAAGAAAATTAATGACATACACAGAAATGCATACATACACATAAACCTCTAATTTCCATGTGTATGTAAGGTAAATAAAATAAGCGTGACAAAGAGAGACGTGGGTGTGTGTGTGTTTGAAGTGAAGTTTCCTTAACCCTTTGGCTGCGGCTATGTTTGGGATATTTAGGGCATATTCAGGCACTCCTGAATGATAAATCAAGAATCTGCATTAAATGAAGTGTATTCTGCCGAAAACTAGGCGAAAATAGCTTCAAAATGACACCAGAACGGACCCTGTACGTGGTCTGGTTCACCCGCAGTGGTCCCAGTGAAACGCGGGAACCCCGCTATTATATAACACTCGCTCGCTTGGCTACACTGGTGAGAGAGACAGAGAGAGACTCGCGCGAGACACAGCCTAGCTCAGTGAGCCGCTCTGAGGGTCGGAGGTGGGCCCCTCACGCTCCCGCCCACTGACACTCGATTTTTACGTTTTTTACAGGCTTTTAAAGCCTGGAAATTGCTGTAACTTGCCAAAACATTCCAGAACGTTACTTGCAGCGAAAGGGTTAATCATTGCTCATTGTCTCAATTATAACGTCATCGACTATTACTGACAATATTGGTGTGTAACAGTTGTACTGTACAAATAATAGGTTAGATATTTGGAAAACAGGCATGATATCATGTCCACGCCGATAATTCGATATTTGAGCAGATTCGAGTGGAATCCGAAGCTTCATAGAAAGCCTCAAATAATTTTTGAAACTGTATTACATCACTTGGTGGGAATTATACAGTATTTGTTTCAATTTATCTTCTTATTACACTGTAATGACCATGTACAGTCACAAGCATAAATACTGCGACACCAACCAAATAATTTTCGCCCCTTTGTCTCCAAAGGTATTGCAAAACTTTGTATTCAAACTCACAATTATTTCTGTATTTTATTCTAGCTACCGTCAAACGAATTTATTCAGCTTAGTATAAACCCATAGTGATGGAGTTGACGTTATCTGGTTGATGTCGCAGCATTTATGCTCGTGTCTGTACAGCAGTGATCGATTTAGAAGTGTCGAACTGATTAAAAGAATATCTGATATTCAAATACCCAGTATAAATTAGTTAGGAGATTCAATTCAACCCGAGACCGATTCGAATATGTTTGTATATGAATAAATGTTCACAACTATACAATACATTAAATAACATTGGGCAATAACTTCGTAATGCCCACATTGTGTGGTTCTATTAATCATTCAACATTGGTAATAATTACTAACATATGACAGTAATATCTGCAGACCACTTGAAGATCGTAATTTGTTTCATCCAAGATACCTCCGGTGTTTCTTATGTTGAAAGAAAAATACATAAATGTTTGATATTAACAGAAAATAATTTTAGTTGTAAACGGTTTATAAAGGGAACATAAATTACATGATGTCAACCCGAAAACTATTTATGTTTATAATTCAACATTCCTGGGTATAAACTAGGAGATTGGGGGGAGGAAGGGGGGGGGGGGGATGAAGGGGAGACCAATGCCAGTGTTCGGTTTATAGCACATGCTTGGACTACACTGATTATGTTACTGTATATCCTGTAATTCATTAATGCTTAATTATTTTATATTTCATTGTAGAATAAAGTGAACTAGTTTTTTTAATCTGTACTTAGCACTTGCAGTCTGTAAATGTTGTTTTAATATACCCTTATATATATATATATATATATATATATATATATATATATATATATATATATACAGTATATATAGAAGAGTAGATGCATGATGGAATCTGAGTGTAAAATGAAGGGAGTGTATGAAACTGTTCTGGAAAGAAGTCAAGAAAGTTAGGGAAGGTAGCAAGGGAAACAGTAAGGGTGTGAAAGATAAGAATGGGAGAATGCTAGCCGAGAAGCAAGAGAGAGTCGAAAGCTGGAGGGAGTACTTCAATGACTTGCTAAATGTAAGGAATGAAGAGCCAGCAAACATAGTTGGATATGGTATGAGAGGGAGAAGAGGAGAAGTAGTGGAGGAGGAGGTGGGGATCAGGAGGTCTGAAGTGTGGACAGCCATGAAAAGAGTGAAGGTGGGAAAAGCACCAGGAACAGATGGAGTGTGTGGGAAAATGTTGAGGTATGGTGGTGAGATAGTGATCGAATGGGTATGGAAAATGTGCAAACTAGCGTGGAGAAGGGGAGTGCACCCATGACTGGAAGACTGGCATAATAGTTCCCCTAGATAAGGGCAAAGGGAAAAGAGTAGTGTGTAGTAACCACTGAGGAATATGTCTTTTAAGTGTAGTAGGGAAGGTGTACAGTAGGGTAGTGATTGACAGAGTGAGAGTGAGAACGGAGAAATGGATAGCCGACGAGCAGGGGCGTTTTAGGAAGGGAAGAGGATGTGTAGATCAGATTTTGACCCTGAATTGTGTTGTGGAGAAATATCTGGAGAAGCAACAAAAGGTGTCTGTTGCCTTTATGGACTTGGAGAAGGCCTATGACAGAGTGGATAAAGAAGGCATGTGGAAAGTACTTAGAATATACGGAGTAGATGGCAAGTTGCTGAAAGCAGTGAAGAGCATGTATGAGGTTGCAAAGGCGGCAGTACGTGTGGAGAATGAGCAGAGCGAGTTCTTTGACCTGAGTGTTGGGTTGAAACAGGGGTGTGTGATGTCCCTGTGGTTGTTTACTATATATATGGATGGAGTCATGAAAGAAATACTAGGAAGAGCAGTGGATGTATCGCTGAAAAGGGAGGGAAATGAGTGGAAGCCGCCTATACTGCTGTTTGCTGATGACACGCTTCTGATGAGCGATAATGAATGGGAGTTGCATGGTCTGGTAAATGAGTTTGGAACAGTGTGCGAAAATTGGAATTTGAAGGTAAATGCGGGGAAAAGCAAGGTTATGGTCTTCGAAAGGGGTGAAGTCACAGAGTGTGAGGTGAAGTTGAACGGTCAGGCTATGGAGATCGTCAGCTCTTTTAATCCATTCATAGCGGGGCCCGCCTTAAGTCGGGCTCCAATTTGCAGAAAGTTACTAAGGCTTTTAAAGGGTTAAAATCGAGTGTAAATGGCCGGGAGCGCAGCAGGCCACACGTCCGACACCCGGGCTTACCACCGCCCACTGACTCACGCTCCCTCTGTTCTCGAGAGGCCAGCAGTGTTGCCAGTAGTGATCGGAGCGTAGCGGGAACAAATATGCCGCTATACGCTAAACTCCCATGTTAGTGGTACCATTGCGTGAGAACGACGAGTGCTACGTAACTCGTTCTGGTCTCATTTTGAAGCTTTTAGCGCCTAGTTTTTTTGCTGAATAAATTTCTTTTCATGCAGATACTTAATTGATCATTCAGGAGGGCCTGAATATGCCCAAAATAGCCCAAAATCCCCCGCTAGACAAGGGTTAAGTAACTGGGCAGTGTGTTGAGTAAAGATGGGAATGTGGATGAAGAAGTGCGGGAGAGGGTGCAACAGGGGAAGAGGGTTGTAGGAACGTTAAAAGCAGTAACAAGAAATAGAGTGGTCAGTATGGAAGTGAAGAAGTCCTTGCATGACAGTGTGGTAATCCCGACACTAACTTACGGAAGCGAAGCATGGACGTTCGTGGAGAGACTCAGACCAAGAGTGAGAGCGGTGGAAATGAGTTACTTGAGAAGTGCGTGCGGAGTTACATGGAGGGATAGACAGACGAATGAGGAAGTAAGAAGGAGGTATGGTGTGGAGGTAGATGTGCTGGAAACTGTGAAAAGGAACAAATTGAGATGGTTCGGCCATATGGAACGTATGGGAAGCGAGAGAATGACTAAGAGGGTGTACGAGAGCGAGGTGGAAGGACAGAGAGGGAGAGGTAGACCGAAGGAGAGGTGGAAGGATGGAGTGAGGAAGTATATGAATGAAGGCGGTGCTGGTTGGGAGGAGGGGGCGTCGACTGACTGGGGACAGAGGTGCATGGGGGCGGTTCGTTCGTGGCCACCCCTTTGGGAATCATGGCATCAGACAATAGATATATATATATATATATATGTATATATATATATATATACGGTATATATAAATTGTAACATCCGTACCGACCGGATGTCATGTGACCAGACCAACCTGTTGAACGTGACTTTACAATTACTACCTCGTGGCAACACCTCACCCTGCTTACGTGAGCGAGAGAGAGAAAGAAACATTCCACTCACATTCCACAGTATGGGGGGGGAAACTACTGGACGAGGCGGAACCAGCCCCTCCTTCTCCCTATTGCCCCTCCACTCACGCGGCCTCGTTCACCTGCTTCTCGTCTGTGAATGGCTGACACCAGCAGCCTGTAAATCATTGGATCCGGCACCTGTTTCCTGCCTTCGGATTGGATTAGCTTGGTCCGGGATATGATATATAAGCCGGAGATATGATAGTTAAAAGTATTACTTTCTTAACTGGGAAATCGAGCAGAGTGGTGGGGAGACGAGACAGACTTCAAAGGCTTGTATATTATTATGTGTTAAGTTGTGTCCCATAGCGACCTCTTACACGTTAGTTAGGGATTATTTGTGACTATTAACCCGCTGAGTACCAGCTAAATATTAATAAATGTACCACCCAGGACCGGCTGATTCTGAATTTTTGTTTTATTCCAGAAACAATAGCGAATGGGTTAGGAATGAAGGAAAAAAAGGAAATTGGTCAAAAAGTGCAAAAAATGGTCCTACAGAGCCCCCGAAAACGGATTTTACAAGAGTAAAAAATTTAAGGCAATTTCCCAAAAAAAAAACATGTTTTTACGTGCTCACGCGCACGCGGTTGAACTTTGAGAGTTGGTTACCATCGGCATAGGTGCGTGGGATACTTACACAGTTCCCATACAAATCTGAGCCCTCTAGGTGCCATAGGACAGGAGTAATCGGGACCGGAGTGACACTGACGCAAATGCTGCGTCGCTGGGGTTTAGCGTTACATACATTGCTGACGCAAACGCTGCGTCGCTGGGGCTCAGTGGGTTAATTAACCAGAGGTATGTCGAAAACATACACTCATTTGATTTAAGTTTTTGTGATTGGAGAAATCAAATAGAGTGGATTGGAGAATCATATATGTTTAATTTAATTGGAGAGATATATATTTTGAATTACTGTTTAATTTTGGGGATTAGAATTAATGTTTGATTCAGAGATGATTTGTGATTGAATATTCTACTTTACTTATTAACAATTAACTAACTTGATGTAAAGTTATTGTCATTCATAATTAATGATTAAGCCTTGTATAAGTTAAATACTTACCTGATTATTATTCGGAATAGGCATTGTAAAGGCCTAAGCTTACTATACTTTAAATGGTACTTTAGTGAAATCAGAACATATGCAAAACGATCCTGAACTGTTACCATAAATTTCATTGCTTATTATTTTGATTAAATGTAAAATACCTTTATTAAGTTTATAAATTCAATTCCATTTTATATGTGACTTTATAATATTTCCTTACCATTTTTATTTAGTCAAATGTCTTTCTGTAATAAGAATAAATAAGATGAAATACTAAAGGAGAATAATAAAGAGATAATATAAAGAGTAGAACAATCTTTAACCCTTAACTGGCAGCGTGCAACATATGTCCAATGAAATAAATTTGGACTAAGTGGCGGTGGACGACACCTGTCGAACGCCATTTTCAGCACGTAATGTTGCTGAGAGAGAGAGCTGAGCGGTAGGACGAGCGTACCAACCCTATGACCGCTCCCCACGACCACCGTGGACATACTGAACTGTATTCTACTTTCCTCCCTCCTTTCTCACTCGCTACACAGGAAATTATGTAAGGAAATTACCTTATTTCAGGGTTTTTGCACTCGTGTTGCACGATCGTTGCAAGAGAACTAGTGGTCGTACAAGGATGGTTCGGGTGTCATTGGAAAGCTCTGTTTACGCCCTTTCAGGGATATCTATTTGTTTTACGCTCTGGGTCTTATTTAGGCATGAAAATTATCACGTAAACAACCCTATTTAGGGTAAACAAAAAACGCTGTGCGGTACGGTCAAATAGACCGCCTAGCCCGCCAATAAGGTGTTAAAGGGTTAACAAACTAAAATTAATTATATATAAAAGATCTTAATACTTTGCTGATAATCAAGATTAATTGAGATATTCTAGTGTCTTAAAACTTTGCTTACATACCGAACTTTTGTATTCGTAATTAATAGCCTCTTTCATATTAAAACATTTAATGTAACTTTAAATAGTTTACTGATTAAATATAATTGAAGTGTATCAGAGTATAAAGGATAACTGTCCCAACAACTGAGGGAAAGCAAGTGACAATAGAACTAACTTTAATATTTTACGTTCTTCTGGCCTTCAGCTGTTTTGCTACACTTTCATATTAACTGTTCTGTCTTTATTTATTTAGTTAACCACTTTTAAATCAAGATACGTAACAGATTAACTGGCGACCTTGCCAGGATACGTTTTGTACAAGTTTCACTAAGTTTATATCATATCATAATCATGACTGAAATTATTAATAAGGAAGATGTTAAGAATTTCTTAGAATCGTCACCCGTTGCCGATGACATCGATCACTTGTCCAAGGCAGAGTTAATGGTACTAGCCTCGTATCTTGAGCTAACGGTCTCGGACATGTCAAAACCTGAAACAGCACAGATCATAAAGTCAGAATTATTTGGGATTCACGAGGGCGGTGAGCATAACGGAGACGAGGGCGGTGAGCATAACGGAGCCGAGGGCGGTGAGCCAAATGCAGCGGTTGGTGGAGGACTCGGTCATGAGATACAGATGCGGTTTGGTGAGCATTTGCCAGAGGGATTTACCCTTGAGCAATATCTTGATTTAGCTAGGTTAAATGCTGCCCAGACAGACGCTCAGCTGCAAGCACAAACTCAAATACAGGCACAACAAGCCCAGGCACAACAAGCCCAGGCACAACAAGCCCAAACTCAGCTAGAGCTAGATCATCAATATCGCATGGCCCAATTAATTGCTCAAACCGAGGCCAAAAACCATGTGCTTGCTCCCCCTCCGGGATTAACCATGACTAGTGTAATTTCCCCGTTCACCGAAGACAATGTTCAGGACTTTTTTGTGTTGTTCGAGGAGGTTGCTACAGGTATGGGGTGGACAAGGGATCGGTGGCCATTTATGTTGCAAACGGTGTTGACAGGACAAGGTCGGGAAACTTACATTTCAGTAGAGTCTGAGGTTCGGCAAGACTATGACCGTCTCAAAGCAGCCATTCTAAAAACCTACAAACTGCTGCCTGAAGCATACAGACAAGACTTTCAGAAAGACTCATATAAAATTCGAGGAAACTCATACCGTGCTTGCCAGGACCATGAACAAAGCTTTAAATAACTGGCTAACAAGTAAGAATGTCACTGAGTTTAAGGGTCTGAAAGAGTTAATCTTGCTTGAGAACTTCCTATGGAAGGTAGATTCATCAGTAGCCTAATATTTGAGAGGGAAAAAGGTAGAAACTCTTGCCGAAGCTGCAGACATGGCTGATACGTATGTACTAAACCACAAATTTTGTGGGAAAAAGCCCTATGATGATAATAAGTTCTCCAATCACAAATCTAATAAATCTAGTCACTCGCAAAAGCCTGTAACGTCTCTCCACGTAAGCCAAACTAAAAATGCTCCCCCAACTAAGAATGTGACCCCTGGTAATGGTAACAGAGGTGGGGCCCAAACTAATAATACTAATGCTTACAAGGGGAATGTATCCCCGAAAGTGTGTACCTATTGTGGCAAGAGAGGCCACTTAGCTTATCAGTGTTGGGCTAAGGAGAGAGCCGAGAGATCGGGGCTGACAGTAGCCGCAGTAACTGCCTCCCCAAATAACCAAAACCACCCAAATGTGCCTTTGACGCAGGACTCCCGACCGCAGGAGTACCTAGCTAACGTAAATCAGACAGGAAATGGTGTAGTAGCGTGTGTGGTGCAACCCGCAAGGGTTAAGCCTGTCTTAGTGTCTCCATCAGTTCAGGATAGCTACCGTCCCTTTATTTCATCTGGATGTGTGACAATAAATGGTTGTGTAGACGAGGTAAAAATCTTAAAGAGATACTGGTTCTACTAGCACCCTCAAGTCTCTCATGGTGAATCCTGATTCTGAATGCCCAACTGGCGAATCAGTAATAATGAGAGGTGCTGGAGGTCAATTTTCTGCTAACTTGGTGAATGGTGAGATTGAGTGTGATTTGCTGAAGGGTGAACCTGTATAGCTTTTTGTAGGCCTCAGGACATCCCTGTGCCTGGGGTAACACTCCTTTTGGGGAATGACGTGGCTGGTGAGAGGGTCCGACCAGACCCAATTTTGTCACTTTCCCCTGTTGACGAGCCACTGACCGGTGAGCTTGAGGAGATGCCAAAGGTTTTCCCAGTGTGGGCTGTCACTCGATCTATGGCCCAAGTAGCATTTCCCTTAGATATAATTGTACCAACTGTGAAAGTAGATAAAAGGGATGAAAGAATAGTGAATGATGTTCTAACTGTGCCTGATGCGGAAACTGAAGTAGATCTGTCTGACACCTGTTACGGCTGGATCGGCAATACATATTCGGGATTCTTGATCGTAGGACAGAAATGGCTTATGTAACAACGACACGCTCGATTCCAGTCCCAAATACTATATGCTCCAGACAACAAAAGCACCAACGCCCTACAGAGTTATCGTCTATGGTAACGAGGTACCTTAACTCGGCGAAAGTGTACAACAGGGGTAGGCTATGAGGCTAAACTCCCTCAGACATTTATAGGTTACGTTATGACTAAAGAAATGCAATACTCAAGAAACTACGTTAATATTAAGCCTCTAATAATGTAGAATAGAAGCAGGCTAAAGGTATGACAGTGAAATGCTAAATGACAAATGTACACGCCTACTTGAAAGCGCGTGCACTAGAATAACTGTCCCCCACTAACATGCACTAGCATGTAGCATACAAGATGTTCATGATCCAGTAGATACCTAATAATACACATGGAAGGAACATAAACAGTAGTCACTTATTGTAATAATGAATCTATACTTGGAATAACTAAAAGGTTGCAGGCAACAGTACTGCGCCGGTAGCCTACTACCGCATAGGCTACTTCGCTTCTCTCACTCTGTCTCCCCTCTGAGTCCGTATGCGCCCTACGCAATAGAACTCCGGAAACAGCAGCAAAACGACAGTGCAGTTAATTGATACATGAAAGTATTAATAGTGTTGTCTTGTGTGTGAGTAATGTGTATTGTAAAGTGTTATATACATAAACTTAAAGAGAGCTGCAATGCATAGTAAAATAAAGATATAACCCACTCATCATCCCCATGTGTTCTAGCTAGCAGGCCAAGTCACAGGAACAACGAGTCCCAGCACCGAAAGCGAGAACCCAGGAAAAGACTGCAGAGAACACAAGGACAGATAAATTACGTTACTCTACTATACCGGCACTACGAGCGAGCTGTAGTCTCTGGTACTGCACTCGCTCCTGGCTCGGTAGGCAAATCAAGGCTAAGTCCTCGCCCCTCTACAGACAACTCCTGGGCATGGTCGGGCTCTTACACATGGCACTAGTCTAGTCACAAATTGGATGATGAGCTGGGCATATAACTCGTGAACATGTAGAACGTTCACCAACTATCCTCATCAAGAAGATCGCTGTTCACATTAACCCCTTAAATCTAATACATGTAAATATATGCTTGTCCTAAGAGTAATACGAGAGGTGAGTGCTGAAACTCCTTTAGGACCTCAAGGGAAGGGTATGCATTTAAATAGAGAGAAGAATGAAATGAGAGTAATGTCGTCAGAGAGAAAGAGTGCAACCGTGAGAAGTTGGGAGAGAGGGCAAGGGATGTTAGAATCTCAAAGGTTCTAGGCAACCTGATCATGGAACACACAGCGAGCCTCCATGCAATGTGCAGTACGACAACATGGGCAGCCCAGGCAGCATATGCAGGCGGCAATGTACTACCAACCCTGTCGCACCTAGCTATAAGCGCAGGGCTGCCAACCGGTCCATACGTCTGGCAACCATTGCTACCCTCTCGCTCTGAAGTTTAACTCACTCTCTCTCTCTGAATTCCTATTGTCTTATCTATCAACTTCTCTATTGATACTACATATTAAATGGAAGGTCTCGACATGGCTTAAAACAAAACCCACCACTGGTTAGCACATGACGAGACCTTTGCAGAGATACAAAGAACATAGTTATACGTTGTCACACTCAATATAAGCAGCCAGCACGGTACACGGTACCGCACCGTGGCGGTACAGTGGAGTACCAAGGAGTACAATCATGTTGCGTTGCTACGCACTGGGTGCGTCACAGCCCCCCCAAGATTTTAGATAATCGACCTTAGAAGCATTATCAAAATCTGACAGGCAACCAACCGACCTGCTACCCTTAGCTGCCACTAATTGCAAAAGGTGCACAACAACTGAAGTGTGAATTATACATAAAACACAATATCGCATGCATCATGCTACAACAATAAAGACTTACAAAACTAAAAAAAAAATTCTCGTTTATTTTATTGTTTTATAATCTTTTTGGACGGCGTTATGATAGCCTAATTTTACTCCTGCTCAACCCACACACCGTGCACGACTATCCTGGATCATCAACCCTTGATAGACAAGCTGCTATCACGTTCTCACTCCCGGCAATATGCTGAATGTTGAGATTATACTCTTGGAGCATTAGGGACCACCTGGTCAACCGCATATTCCGATTGTGAAACTGATTTAGGAATTTCAAGGGATGATGGTCCGTATAAATCGTCACTACCGGGCCGTAGGCTGGAACATAAACTTCGAAATGTTTGAGCGACAAAACGATAGCAAGAAGCTCCTTCTCTATAGTCGAGTAATTCCTTTGTGCCGAATTAAACTTGCGAGAAAAGAAGCTCACTGGGTGTTCCAAGCCCTCGGAATCAGTCTGCAGTAACACTGCCCCGGCACCCACACCGCTGGCATCAGTCGCCAGCTGAAAACTCCTGGAGAAGTCTGGGGCTCTCAAAATCGGATGTGTACACAGCAGGTGCTTGACTAGGTCGAAAGCCCTCTGACACTCCGCAGCCCAACAGAACTTCACTGACTTCGACAGTAGATCAGTTAACGGTGCTAAGACAGTAGAGTATCCCCGGATGAAGCGCCTATAATAGCCTATCATACCTAGGAACCGCATGACCTGTCGCTTAGTGGTGGGCCTGGGAAACATATTGATAGCCTGTATCTTGCTCGGGGGGGGCACACCCGGCCTAACCCGACCACGAAGCCAAGATACTGCACAGTAGCCTTTACAAACTCGCACTTCCTCAGGTTCACCACCAGCCCAGCATCGTGCAACTTCCCAAACAGGGTCTCTAAGTGCCTGAGGTGATTTTCAAAATCGTCATCATACACTATCACGTCATCAAGGTAGACCGTGCAGTTAGGGATTTCGTCACAAATATCGTTCATCAGGTTCTGAAACGTGGCAGGTGCGTTCTTAAGCCCATAAGGCATTACGTTACATTGGTAGGTCTTGCCATCTACCACAAAACCACAAACTTGCTTAGCTCGGTCCGACAGGGGTACTTGCCAGTAGCCTTTTACAAGATCAATTTTAGTAAGGTACTTTGCATTCCCTATCTTGTCCACGCTGTCGTCAACTCGAGGCAAAGGGTAAGGGTTGGTAGTGGTCAAGCCATTTAGCCTACGAAAATCTATGCAGAACCGCACCTTGCCGTCAGGTTTTGGCTGCAACGTGACGGGTGATGTCCACTTCACATAACCTTCAGTGATCATCCCTCTCTCAACCATGTACTTTAACTCCTCCCGTAAAGCTGGCAACTTTACCGGGGGCACACGGTAGGGCACTGACTTGAAGGGCACATTATCACCGACGTCCACGTCGTGCGTTACCTGAGTAGTGAGACCTGGGTGTTCGGCGAAAACAGAGGGGTATGACCTGAACAGGCCTAGGACAGCAGCACCCTGGTGCTCAGGCAGGTGACTTACAGCTTGCCTAGCCTCTTGTTCAGTATTCCCCGCCCACTGTTCCGCGGAAATGACACAGTCCCAGCTATCCTCCTCAGCAGCATGACTGTCCCCACCTCCTTCTCCACCCTGGCCGCTGCAGGCCAGCACAGGGACAGTGAGAGGCTCTGAGGGGCGTCTCACATACTCTTTCATGAGGTTAACATGACATAACTGATGTTTTTTTCTACGGTCAGGTGTTGCAACGAGATAATCAAGGTCGGACAGTTTCTTAGCCACCACATACGGCCCAATAAACTTGGCAGAAAGGGGGTGTCCAGGCAAAGGTAAAAGCAACATTACCTCCTGACCCACCGAAAACTCCCGAAGCTTCACCTTGGCGTCATACTGGTGCTTCATGACCGCCTGTGCATTAACCAAGTTATTACCTGCCGCTGCCATGCAACCTATAAGTCTCTCCCGGCTCTCAAGGATATATTTAAGTACAGACCCCGGCTTCTCTTCGCCCTCCCAGATCTCTTTCACCATACTTAAAGGTCCTCTCACATTATGGCCAAAGACTAGTTGATTTGGACTGAACCCCAGGCTCTCTCCTGGGACTTCACGTGCAGCGAACAGAACATACGGCAGACCCAAATCCCAATCAGTGTCATGTTCTGGACACTAACAGCGTAGCATACTCTTCAGGGTCGAGTGCCACCGCTCCAAGACTCCCTGACTCTCGGGATGGTAGGCTGACGACACTACAGAGCATATACCGTGCAACTGAAGGGTTTGCTTGAACAATTTGGATGTAAAATTGCTCCCCTGGTCTGACTGCACCTCACGTGGAAATCCATAACGGGAACAGAACAATAATAAGTTTTTAACAACTGCCTTTGCCGAGCCGTTTCTCATGGGGTATGCGTCCGGGTATCTCGTAGCCACATCCATGATTGTCAACAGGAATTTATTGCCACTACTAGTAGGCGGGAAAGGGCCAACCAAATCTACTACAACTTTGCTGAACGGAGGCCCGGTGACAGGTATGGGAAACAAAGGTGCCTTCGGGATTGTCTGGTTAGGCTTCCCCGTTGTCTGGCAGGTCGCACACCCAGCCACCCATGCACAGACATCAGCCTTGACCCCAGGCCACCAGAAAAACCTGCCCAATGCCGCCAATGTTTTTGTTACCCCCAAATGACCCGCCACCGGCACATCATGCGCCAGACACAATAAGGACTCTCTATACTTATTTGGAACAACCACCTGGTCTACTACCCTCGCACCGCCCTCCCACTTCGATTTGGGGTCTAGAAATCTGCGGTACAATATCCTGTTGAGCCTAAAGAAATCTCCCGGCTTCGCATCCCCATCTTCCTCCAACTCTATGGCACCATTGCTATAACGAGCTAGGCTAGCGTCTTGCAGCTGCTGCTCACTAATGTCCCTGGGCGTCAATGCATCAAGATGGTTTTGTAATAAGACATTACCCCGGCTAGTAGGCTCTACTGCCTTAGTGGCTCTCGCTACAGCTCTTGCCTCACGCGAAGTCTTACCCAACTCTGCCTTGTTACACACCATATCTGGGCCAGAGTCAACTCCCGTGTTTATTATAGGTCCAAGTACCGAATCACCGAGAAGTGCAGCAGAATCAATGTCCCTTTTCCTGCCCTTAGCAACCTTCTCCTGATCCTTCCTCCACTGTCCCCGAGGTTGAGTGCTAGGCTGTGCAGGAGCCGCAGAGCGAGATCGGGTTACCACACAGGCCATCTCATCCTGTTGGCACCTCCCAACCCATTCCCGATTCTCACCATCCACGTCGGCCGCCCTCTCGGCAACGACTAAGGGTGGAGTCCCGGAAGTGGGCACCGCAAAGTCGTTGCCGAGAAGAAGGTCGACGCCCTCAACTGGCAAACACTCAACGATCCCTACATCCAGCTCCCTGCACACCTCTCCCACTCTCAACTCCAACCTCACAAGTGGGTATGACCTCGTAGCATTTATACCCTGCACCACAACAACTCTGGCCGCATTTATCGGTTTCCCTGTGAAGTTCCTCAACAAAGTTTGCGAAGCCCCCGTATCCCTCAGCAAGTCAACCCTCCGTAGTTCACTCCCCCAGCTCACAAACCCGTGTCCCCGATGGTCACAGAAAGTGTCCCGGACAGGTGTCGAGCCTTCCGTACGCTTCTTTACCGCGTGTGCCTCAGCTGCTGACAACCTACCCCGGGCAGTTGCTGCAGCCTTCAGAGACACACCGATACTGTGAACCAATGACACCGGCTTAGCGGGAGTGTTACTAGGGCACTCACGTGAATAATGGCCTAGCTTCTGACATTTGTAACATTTCACATCCCCAATGGGCTTCTTCCCTTGTGCGGGCGAAGAAGGGGCCTGACCTTTAGTAAACGGGAGAGGCTTGTATTTGTAGGTGTTATTAGGTGCAATGCATTTAGTGTGGTTATGTGTGTCATAGGATTTGTTATTATCGAAAACTCTGGTGGGTGGGGTATAGCGCCCCTTCTGCCCTGACTCAGCCCTCTGAGCGGCACCGCAACCACGAATCAATGATAATCTGAGGTCTGCCATCTTGGCAGCCTCCTCTACTGTCTTGGGACATTTTTCCTTAATGTTCAGCGTTAGATCGGTTCCAGTACATTTGTAAAACTGTTCCAGATAGAAAAGTTGCTTAATTTCCTCAGCCGACTCTGCGTGCTCGGACCGAAACCAGTTATTACCTGCATCTGTTAAGTCCCGTGCGTGCTCCATAAAACTGACGTCGCTCTTCTTATTCACGCCACGGAACTTCAATCTATAAGTTTCGGGTTGCAGTTCGTAGGCCCGGAGCACAGCCTCCTTCACCAGTCCATACACTACACTCTCGTCCAGTGACAGTGCATCGTAGGCTTTCAACCCCTTACCCACTAGACGTGATGAAACTAATGCTGCCCATTTAACCTCCGGCCAGTCATACTCACGACACTTCTTTTCGAAACGAGCAAAAAACTCAGTCACTGCTGTCTCATCAAATGCGGGTACTAACTTAATTAAATGCGAAAGTGAGTCTGTAACCCGGTGCCCACCACCGAGATGACGCCCCGTGGTCTCTACTCTAGACTTCTCGACATCCATTTCAGCCTGGTACCTGGTTGCATCCTGATTGGCTTGGATTCTAGCAACCTCTATGCGTTCTATACTAGCCTGTTGTATCTGTATCTGAGTCTCCTGCAGCTTAAACTTAGCTAGTTCTAGCTGAAATAACATCTCAGGAGACAGGCCTGGGGGGGAGAGCACAAAATGGGGGATCCACACCGAGACGTGTTTACGGGTAAGCCAGCTTGCCCTTGAGAACCCTCCTGCTGCATCGTGCTAAGACTCGCTGGCTGAGGGCCCAGCTCAGGGGTAGAGTGGAATGGAGGCTTGGAGGGAACCCCCCAAGACCCCACTCCACCCACCGCCCCATCGCCATCACCCAACAAACATGCCACCAAATTCTTCTTGGGCCAACTGTCAGGACAGTCCCGCCCCAAAACCGTGGCTAAACAGCGAAGACCGTAACAATCAATAGCCTGCAGGCGCTGTTCGGTCAAAGGTGTCTGCAAAAATGCCCGGGCATCCCTCTCTCCACTTATAACACTCCCCTCCCTAAACATCTGTTGTACTTGCTGGTTACTAGGCTGTACCGTGTTATCCTCCCCCGTAAATGATGAGTTATTAGACATAGTGCTGGTTATACAATTGCTGTTCATAAAAAAAAAGAAGTGCTTATTACTAATTGCAGTCTCGACTCACAAAATGTTAAAGATGCTTGAATGACTCTACTCTAGACACCCCCAACGAAACAATCTGCAAGTCCACCAATACAATAATGACACAATAAAAATTCCTCCAATATGCAAGAACATTCTAGCCAGCTCTACTAGGTAGCATAGAATAGTTCTCCAAAAAACATGTGATAGGATACTACTGAATCTTGTTCAAGGTCGCCATTTTGTTACGGCTGGATCGGCAATACATATTCGGGATTCTTGATCGTAGGACAGAAATGGCTTATGTGACAACGACACGCTCGATTCCAGTCCCAAATACTATATGCTCCAGACAACAAAAGCACCAACGCCCTACAGAGTTATCGTCTATGGTAACGAGGTACCTTAACTCGGCGAAAGTGTACAACAGGGGTAGGCTATGAGGCTAAACTCCCTCAGACATTTATAGGTTACGTTATGACTAAAGAAATGCAATACTCAAGAAACTACGTTAATATTAAGCCTCTAATAATGTAGAATAGAAGCAGGCTAAAGGTATGACAGTGAAATGCTAAATGACAAATGTACACGCCTACTTGAAAGCGCGTGCACTAGAATAACTGTCCCCCACTAACATGCACTAGCATGTAGCATACAAGATGTTCATGATCCAGTAGATACCTAATAATACACATGGAAGGAACATAAACAGTAGTCACTTATTGTAATAATGAATCTATACTTGGAATAACTAAAAGGTTGCAGGCAACAGTACTGCGCCGGTAGCCTACTACCGCATAGGCTACTTCGCTTCTCTCACTCTGTCTCCCCTCTGAGTCCGTATGCGCCCTACGCAATAGAACTCCGGAAACAGCAGCAAAACGACAGTGCAGTTAATTGATACATGAAAGTATTAATAGTGTTGTCTTGTGTGTGAGTAATGTGTATTGTAAAGTGTTATATACATAAACTAAAAGAGAGCTGCAATGCATAGTAAAATAAAGATATAACCCACTCATCATCCCCATGTGTTCTAGCTAGCAGGCCAAGTCACAGGAACAACGAGTCCCAGCACCGAAAGCGAGAACCCAGGAAAAGACTGCAGAGAACACAAGGACAGATAAATTACGTTACTCTACTATACCGGCACTACGAGCGAGCTGTAGTCTCTGGTACTGCACTCGCTCCTGGCTCGGTAGGCAAATCAAGGCTAAGTCCTCGCCCCTCTACAGACAACTCCTGGGCATGGTCGGGCTCTTACACATGGCACTAGTCTAGTCACAAATTGGATGATGAGCTGGGCATATAACTCGTGAACATGTAGAACGTTCACCAACTATCCTCATCAAGAAGATCGCTGTTCACATTAACCCCTTAAATCTAATACATGTAAATATATGCTTGTCCTAAGAGTAATACGAGAGGTGAGTGCTGAAACTCCTTTAGGACCTCAAGGGAAGGGTATGCATTTAAATAGAGAGAAGAATGAAATGAGAGTAATGTCGTCAGAGAGAAAGAGTGCAACCGTGAGAAGTTGGGAGAGAGGGCAAGGGATGTTAGAATCTCAAAGGTTCTAGGCAACCTGATCATGGAACACACAGCGAGCCTCCATGCAATGTGCAGTACGACAACATGGGCAGCCCAGGCAGCATATGCAGGCGGCAATGTACTACCAACCCTGTCGCACCTAGCTATAAGCGCAGGGCTGCCAACCGGTCCATACGTCTGGCAACCATTGCTACCCTCTCGCTCTGAAGTCTAACTCACTCTCTCTCTCTGAATTCCTATTGTCTTATCTATCAACTTCTCTATTGATACTACATATTAAATGGAAGGTCTCGACATGGCTTAAAACAAAACCCACCACTGGTTAGCACATGACGAGACCTTTGCAGAGATACAAAGAACATAGTTATACGTTGTCACACTCAATATAAGCAGCCAGCACGGTACACGGTACCGCACCGTGGCGGTACAGTGGAGTACCAAGGAGTACAATCAGGTTGCGTTGCTACGCACTGGGTGCGTCACACACCTTTATGGCTAACCTTGAGCCAAATGATCATGATACCCCTCCTAAATGTCCTAGTGGCCTGGTAGAGTTGCAGCGAGATGACAGTGAGTGTAAGGAGTTAGCTGCCAGTGCCGTGAGCGAAGAGGAGAGTGAGAAGGAGAAGGGTGAATGCTTTTATATGAAGAAAGGAGTGTTGTGGCGTAGGTGGAGACCGCCACATAGACCTATTGATGACGGGGCATGGGACGTACATCAGGTAGTAGTTCCTAAACCTTGTCGTAGAGATATACTAGAAATGGCCCATAGTATACCCTTAGCAGGGCACCTAGGTGTGAGGAAAACCTTAGATCGCATCAGAGCCCACTTTCACTGGCCAGGAATGCGTGCAGATTTAGTGGAGTTCTGTAAAGTGTGTCACACCTGCCAGATGACAGGAAAACCTAATCAAAAGGTACCTGCACACCCTCTGGTGCCCTTACCAGTGTTCGAGAACCCTTTCACTCGGGTGGTAGTGGCTATCGTTGGCCCATTGCCAAAGACATCCCAGGGACATATATATTTGTTAACTATGATGGACATGGCAACTCGATACCCAGAAGCTATACCTTTAAGAAATACTTCAGCTCAAACAGTTATTAAGGAACTGCTCAAATTCTTCACCAGAATGGGCTTTCCCCATGAGGTGCAGAGTGATCAAGGTACTAATTTCACTTCCAATGTATTTCAGCAGTCCCTGAAGGAATTGGGTATCGACCATGTGAAGTCCAGCTCCTACCACCCAGAGAGTCAAGGGGTCCTCGAACGATACCATCAAACTCTAAAGTCTATGTTAAGAAAATATTGTGAGGAAACTGGAGGTGATTGGGACAAGGGGGTACCTTTTCTGTTGTTTGCCACCCGTGAGGTTCCAACTGAATCTCTGGGTTTTTCACCTAATGAACTAGTTTTCGGTCACCAGGTACGTGGCCCTTTGGAGCTATTACAGGACAGCCTAGTTGGTCAGGAAGGGAACCAAAATCTCCTCAGGTATGTGTCAGAGTTCAAAACCCGGCTGATATCTTTGTGCGAGTTTGTAGCACAAAATCTAAGAGTGGCTAAAGACACCATGAAAGTATGGTACGATAAAAGAGACCGTGTGAGAGAGTTTCAGCCCAGTGATGAGGTCTTGGTTCTCATCCCCCTTTTTGGCCAACCTTTATCAGCAAAATTTAGAGAACCATATAAAGTAGTAAAAAGGGTGAGTGTTACTGACTACTTAGTGGCTACCCCAGACAGGAGGAAGCCTAAGCAAGTATTCCACATAAATATGTTAAAACCCGATCATAGGTCCCCTGACTCCTCTCCTCCAGATTTTCCTGCTGTG
This sequence comes from Lithodes maja, assembly GCA_037953745.1. NCBI lineage: Eukaryota > Metazoa > Arthropoda > Malacostraca > Decapoda > Lithodidae > Lithodes > Lithodes maja. The sequence continues at coordinate 9,983 of JBAKBP010027890.1, read as the reverse complement.
GCAGTAATAAGTACCTGTGGACATCCTGGTGCGGGTGATGTTTGTAGTCCTTACCCACAGATCCCGCAGAAGACTGTCCCAGATCCTGAAGGTATCCAACTTTAGATATAATTCAGTAGCCTGGGGGGAATTACCAACTAAATTATGTCATCTTCCCTCAGAGAAAGCTAACAAACTAATCCATGTTTTATCACAGTCTCCCAGTGTGTTCCGTGATACTCCAGGGCTCACCTCATTGGCCGTGCATGACATAGATGTCGGGGATGCAGCACCCATCAAATTATCCCCATTCCGTGTCTCACCACAGCGCAGGAGTATTCTGCAAGTTGAATTAGATATCATGTTGTCCAATGCCATAATTAGTAGAGCCTTAAGCCAGTGGAGTAGTCCGGTCACACTTGTGCCTAAGCCAGACGGGAGTTATAGATTTTGTATGGACTATAGACAAGTCAATGCCGTAACAAAGAATGATACTTATCCACTGCCACGGATTGATGATTGTATTGACCAGATTGACACAGCCAGTTTTATAAGTAAAATTGACCTTATGAAAGGATATTGGCAAGTACCTCTTACACCCAGAGCAAGGGAGATCTCATGCGTTGTGGTAAACAATCAAGCCTTCTGCTGTGAAGTAATGCCTTATGGCCTGAAAAACGCTCCAGCTACCTTTCAGCGCCTCATGAATCAGATGACTGAAGGGGTATCTGGATGTGTGGTATACATTGACGATATCCTTATTTTTTTCCCATACATGGAAAGAACATCTCAAACAAATCAGACTGCTTTTTGCTAACCTTGCGGAAGCAAATCTTGTAGTGACCTTAAAAAAGTGCACTTTCATTAAGAGCACTGTCCAATATCTTGGGTATATAGTAGGGCAGGGTCAGGTTGCACCTCCTCATGCTAAAGTAGAGTCAATTTCTAATTTCCCAACACCTACCAATAAGAAAGAAATCCAAAGATACTTAGGGATGATTGGATACTACAGGAGGTTTATTTTAAATTTCTCAAGGTTAACAGCACCTTTAACAGATCTCCGAAAGGATGTAAAGTTTGAGTGGTCCTCCGATTGAGATTCAGTGCTACTAAATACATTCTATCTAACTATCCTCTTCTCCGTGCCCCTGATTTCACCAGATCTTTCTCCCTAGCTGTTGATGCAAGTAATACTGGGGTCGGAGCAGTGTTACTCCAGGAGGATGACTGTAATGTGTTGCATCCGATTTGCTATTTTAGTAAAAAGTTAAATTCTGCTCAACGTAATTACTCTGTAATAGAAAAGGAGCTGTTAGCATTGATTTTGTCCCTCCAATACTTTAGTGTTTATGTTCAATCTGCCCCTGGTTCCATTACTGTATATACTGACCATCACCCATTAAAGTTTTTGCACAAGTTCCAAAACAAGAATCAAAGACTGTCACGATGGAGCTTGATGCAGCAGGAGTACGCCTTAGATGTCAAACATAATAAGGGGGTCCAGAATGTGTTGGCAGATTGTCTGTCTAGAGTCTGAAAATGTGTCATATACTTTCCTCCTCTTGAACTCTTTTCTAGCGGTGGAGGTGTAACATCCGTACCGACCGGATGTCATGTGACCAGACCAACCTGTTGAACGTGACTTTACAATTACTACCTCGTGGCAACAACTCACCCTGCTTACGTAAGAGATAGAGAGAGAGAGTGAGAGAAACCAGCCAAGTTTGGTGTGGACATGACATTCCACTCACATTCCACAGTATGGGAGGGTGGGGGAAACTACTGGACGAGGCGGAACCAGCCCCCCTTTTCCCTACTGCCCCTCCACTCACGCGGCCTCGTTCACCTGCTTCTCGTCTGTGAATGGCTGACACCAGCAGCCTGTAAATCATTGGATCCGGCACCTGTTTCCTGCCTTCGGATTGGATTAGCTTGGTCCGGGCTATGATATATAAGCCAGAGATTTGATAGTTAAAAGAGGTACTTTCTTAGCTGGGGAATCGAGCAGAGTGGTGGGGAGACGAGACAGACTTCAAAGGCTTGTATATTATTTTGTGTTAAGTTGTGTCCCATACCGACCTCTTACACGTTAGTTAGTGATTATTTGTGACTATTAATAAGGAGAGGCTGACCCTTACACCCCCAAGTCAGCCTGTATAAGAGATTGTGTTTCTGGCATTATACCATCTTATTACAAATGAAAAATCAGCTCTCTATGTGCGCACGCACGCACGCAAAATTTCATTGCACTTTCGTAAAATCATCTAGTCACTCAAAATTGTTTCAAATTTCCCGCAATTTTTGCATGGCATAGCGTACAAGCATCCCCTACAACGTAGCATTTAAATAAACCCCTATTGAATAAAAGAAGGTGCTGAAAAAAATATTACATAATTATTTTGGGGTTACAGCTGATTTGGTTCCAAAATGGTCGAAACTCGGATATTTTCGGCCAAACGGCAATTATTTAAACGTACAGTCGTTCCTATGCACCCCTATGTACTCTATTTAGAAGGGGAATGCATTTGAGCAATACATAAAAATATAGTGGCACTCGTAAGTGCCAAAAAATGATAGCAAACTACTGACAATCATAGACTTTCATCAGTCAAAATTATTTTGGGGGCAGATAAAATAGTTAGTCCTCCTTAGCTTTTGTTTTCTACCATAGCACGCACATAGAAGATCGAGTTTAATGACCAACTAAACAAAATGTTCGTCAGGGGCATGCTTCACAGATTTTATGAGATAATTTTTTACCAAAATCCATGATATTGGGGCCCCCTTGGGGGGGCCCTAGGGATGTCATATTGGTGTTTATGCCCTCATATGATTATTTCTATTGCTTACAGCAGCCCTTTAGACTACAGACACAAACACATTTTTTGGGTGGCTGAAAGATTTTTTTTTAGTTTTTCGGGGGTCGAGGTCGAACCCCCGGCCCGGGGGGTTATGGATGCGATATGTTTTTTTGTTCCTTCCTATGCTATTCTCCTATGTTGAAAGAAGCATTATAGAACAAGAACACAAAAATTAGAAATATTGATCTCTGGGCTCAGCGGAGGGGTCAGCCTCCCCTTTTAACCAGAGGTAGGTCGAAAACATACACTCATTTGATTTAAGTTTTTGTGATTGGAGAAATCATATAGAGTGGATTGGAGAATCATAATTATGTTTAATTTAATTGGAGAGATATATATTTTGAATTACTGTTTAATTTTGGTGATTAGAATTAATGTTTGATGCAGAGATGATTTGGGATTGAATATTCTACTTTACAATTTTTAATATTTTACTTAACAATTAACTAACTTTATGTAAAGTTATTGTCATTTATAATTAATGATTAAGCCTTGTATAAGTTAAATATTTACCTGACTATTATTCGGAATAGGCATTGTAAAGGCCTAAGCTTAATAAACTTTAATTGGTACTTTAGTGAAATCAGAACGTATGCAAAACGATCCTGAACTCTATCATAACTTTCATTGCTTAATATTTTGATTAAATGTAAAATACCTTTATTACGTTTATAAATACAATTCCATTTTATATGTGACTTTATAATATTTCCTTACCATTTTTATTTAGTCAAATGTCTTTCTGTAATAAGAATAAATAAGATGAAATACTAAAGGAGAATAATAATAATAAACTAAGAATAAAGAGATAATATAAAGAGTAGAACAATTTTTAAAGGGTTGACAAACTTAAATTAATTATATATAAAAGATCTTAATACTTTGCTGATAATCAAGATTAATTGAGATATTCTAGTGTCTTAAAACTTTGCTTACATACCGAACTTTTGTATTCGTAATTAATAGCCTCTTTCATATAAAAACATTCAATGTAACTTTAAATAGTTTACTGATTAAATATAATTGAAGTGTATCAGAGTATAAAGGATTACTGTCCCAACAACTGTGGGAAAGCAAGTGACAATAGAACTAACTTTAATATTTTACGTTCTTTTGGCCTTCAGCTGTTTTGCTACACTTTCATATTAACTGTTCTGTCTTTATTTATTTAGTTAACCACTTCTAAATCAAGATACGTAACAATGTTATATATATATTGTTACAACTTCAGGATACCCTTAATTATCTCACTTAAAATATCCAGAGAATACACCCAGTCACAACTACTGTAGTTACTCAATAAATACTGCTTGTTCAACCCGTTATCCTTGGAGCAGTTTTAATATCATCCACACAATAACCATACAAGAACAAGATAGTCAGCTAAAGGTAAAGACTGTAGTTAAAATTTGAGTTGTATTATAAACTTGAACCACCACCAAACCTTTCACGGGCCCAAACCACACCTATAATGACCATGCTCAAAGTAACACCAAAGTGAAAAGCCCATATACATCACTCTTGAATAAATGTCCAAACCCTACACGAAGCAGTCCGCAGCCATGGATCAAAAAACGCCATCCGAGAAGAAGCAGCAGTGACATAAATCATCCAACGCCAAGAAAAACACAGAGGCAACCGAGGACCACCAGCGATAAGGACCGGAGACAGCGAGGACCGAGGACAGCCATGAACATAAATGTAGATCCGACAAGAACCAAAAATATTATTAAAGCGCGTTCCGTGAGTTCTAAAATAACAAATTTAAAGGTTTTCTATGCAGACGCTCGTAGCATACGCAAAAAATTTTCAGATTTAGAGGAGCTAGTGTTTACAGAAAATTATGATGTGATTGGCATAACAGAATCTTGGCTCAATACAGAAGATAGAGACTTTTTAGCAGAGTATTCACTTCCCGGTTACGTAATGTTTGAGAAAAGCCGAATAAATCGAAATGGAGGTGGCGTTTTACTTTATATCAAAGAAAGTCTTAACCCTACCCTCTTGTCAAAACCTCAAATTGTGAACGTCGACGCATCTTTTGTGCTAATAAAGAATAATAAAGGTACCAAAATAATACTTGCATTAATATACAGACCTCCAGCTCAATCAGTGCAAACTGACCGAGAAATTTACGAACAAATTGCAGATGTAAGTAACTCACAAGATACCGTAATTTTTGGTGACTTTAATTTACCTGTGACCAAGTGGGGCGATACTCTTACTTCACACTCCGGACATGACTTGTATACGAACTTGCAAGAGAGTTCGCTTTATCAATTTGTTGGAACGCCGACCCGTGGTAATAACGTTCTTGACATTGTACTTGCAACAAAAGAAGAATTAATAGAGAATTTGAATGTTGGTGATGAATTCAGTAACAGCGACCATCATACGATAACTTTCACTTTAAACTTTACTAGTAACGAACCAAATAGTAGCATCGAAAAAGTCCCTAATTTCAAGAAAGCAAACTTTCCTAAACTTAGAGCTATGTTTAAAGAAACTGACTGGAGCTTTTTAATTCACAATAACGACATAAATACATCTTGGAAGTTATTCGAAGCCACTTACCTAAAAGCAGTGCAAGACTGCATACCATCGAAAACTCGGCGTCCAGGCCATAATAATAAGCCCAAATGGTGGAATAAAGATATTTCAAACTGCCTGCTTGCTAAAAAATTTGCTAATGATAGATTAAAATCCTCACAAAATGACGAAGAACGGCTGAAATTTGTAGAGCTACGACGCAAAGCCAAAAAGTTAATTAAGCAAAGTAAAAAGACCTTAGAGTTACATATTGCGAATCAAAGTAAAACAAACCCGAAAGAATTCTATAGTTATATCAGAAAGAAAAAAGTAGTTACTTCAACTGTTGGACCGTTAGTCGATGAAAATGGAGAATACACCAAAGACGAAGAACAAATGAGTAATGCCCTCAATACCTTCTTTGCATCAGTTTTTACAACAGAAGACCTCAGTGATATCCCTACACCATCGCCGATTCAGATTGATAATTCAGATGTTTTAAGCAATATCACCGTTACAGAGAGAGAAGTATTGAATTGTTTAGATAAACTCAAGGTAAATAAAACGCCTGGACCTGATACAATCTCGCCTAGAGTTCTAAAGGAAGCTAAGGATGAGCTCTCTAAACCACTGACATTACTATTCAATAAATCCTTGCAGTCTGGAACTATGCCCGATCAGTGGAAGCTAGCCAACGTAACACCGATATTCAAAAAAGGCAACAAATCCCTATCCAGTAACTATCGTCCAATTAGCTTAACCTCAGTTGTATGTAAAATGCTAGAAACGGTCATAAGAGACAGACTCGTAAATCACTTAGAGGAAAATAACATACTTAAAGATACTCAACACGGCTTTCGTAAAAAACGTTCCTGTTTAACAAACCTCTTAGACTTCTTCCACGATATCCTCAACCTCTACGATGAGAGTAAAGCTGTAGATATTATATACCTTGATTTTCAAAAGGCCTTTGACAAAGTTCCCCACAAAAGTTTACTGCTAAAACTAAAAGCGCATGGAATACAAGACGGTGTGTTGAAATGGATAGAAAATTGGCTCAGCGACAGAAAGCAAAGAGTAGTCATAAACGGTAAGGCATCAAAATGGACCAATGTAAGTAGCGGGGTACCCCAGGGATCGGTACTAGGACCAATTCTCTTTCTAATTTACATCAACGACATAGATGAGGGTCTCTCCTGTACAATCTCAAAATTTGCTGACGATACAAAAATTGCAAATAGCGTACTCTCAAAAGAACAAGTTGACGATATGCAACACAATCTAGATAAATTGTAATGTTGGGCCCAAATTTGGCAAATGAGTTTCAATGCGGATAAATGTAAAGTACTACATATCGGATACCTAAATGAGAAAGCAAACTATTCGATGAATGGCACTCAGCTTAAGAATGTAAACAGAGAAACCGATCTGGGAGTAACAATATCGAGTAACCTAAAACCGAGTCAACAATGTTCAGAAGTTGTTAAGAAGGCAAACAAAATAATTGGCTTTATAGGCAGGTCATTTGAGCATAAATCCAAAGAAGTTATCCTAACCCTTTACAATTCCTTAGTCCGCCCTCTTCTGGAATACTGCGTTCAATCCTGGTGCCCTTATTACCAAAAAGATATAAACAAGCTAGAACGAGTTCAACGTAGAGTTACCAAAATGATACCTAGCCTAAAGAACAAACCATACGAAGAGCGTCTTAGAGAATTAAATCTATTTCCTTTAACCCAGCGCAGATTAAGAGGCGACTTAATTCAAGTGTTCAAAATCATCAAAGGCATCGACAATATGAACTGTAGTAAGTACTTCACTATCGACCAATCTAATTACACGCGGGGAAACGGTTGCAAAATTATTGGTAAATCTTTTAACTCGCACGAATCTAAGAATTTCTTCTTCAATCGAGTTGTCAACTTGTGGAATGGGCTTCCCCGAAACGTTATAGACTGCATCACCGTTGATTCATTTAAACTCCGCCTAGACAAATATCTCGCATCAAACCCGCGACTGACTGCGTTTGTAAATGAATAACTTTATTTTATCCCCCCCTCAGTTACTAACCCATCTGTCCCCTACTAACTTCCTAATCCTGCCACGGACATTAGTTCCAGGGCAGTAATTCCCTTTCCAATGTTCCCTTACCCACTCTAAACCACTGTTTGGACACTTGATCCTCAGTGTTTTGGAGGACAAGCAACCTAGAAGGGTCACTAGATCTGTTGTTGCTTGATTTCCTTTGTACCCCTTTGTACCCCTTTGTACCCCATAATTACAAATTTATATATACCGGTATATATATATATATATATATATATATATATATATATTGTATATATATATATTGTTACGGACTAGGGTTCAAACCCACAACACCATGAATAAATGATTAACTCCAATGAAAAGGCAACACAACTTATCACCGTGGTATTATATGGATGGAAGTTAGCCACCCAAAACTAGTCTGCAAGGTTAATATTATCCACCAGCGAAACCCTAGAACACTATAAAACTATACAACAAGTCAATCTGAATCATATAATTGATTTTATTAAGTTCTCTCTAAGTGTCAGTAGAATAACTTATGCTTTCATAAATCCTTTAAGATTTATATGTAAGGTATTCAAGTATCCACTTTAGTTTACTGTACAAAATAATTAATTACCGTTTACTTTCTTTTAGAACCACAGAATATTTAAAGTATTTAAAGCTTTAAGTTATTTGAAAAATAGTACATGAAAATAAATAAGGTAGGTATGGATGAAAAGATAATTTAAAAGTATGGATATTATTTACATATAAATTACACTTTATACATCTATCCTTACATTCACACAATACAACATAATCATACAATACAACATAATAATACTTATCTATAGAGATAGTTATACAAGGCAGGACACAAACTCAGGATAACCCATGGTGAGATCTTGGCGAAGCAGAGGCGAGAGGAGAACTGAATTTCCTCAAATCTTACTTTCTATCTAGTCCTTGGTCAGTAAAGTTATCGTACTGGACTGAAATAAAACTACTCTCACTACAATCAAACAAATTAACTCCACTAATAATAATATAGGATACTTCATTAACCCTTAAATGGCGGCGCGCAACATAAGTCGAGTATAATAAATCTGGACTATCTGGCGGCACGCTACATAGGTCGAGTTGGTATTTCCCGCCGTAATTTAAGTGGAAAGCAAAATCTAGCGGTCAGGCAGTGTACTACTAAGTCCCACCCACACATCCCCACCGCGTGAGCTTGGCTCAGTACCGCTCTAGCCGCCACAATGGAGAGACAAGATTTGCCAGTGTTCGATTCGGTGCCCGGCCCCAGTATGTCGCGCCAGCCAAGGCGTAGGGCCCCGCTCTCAGCCGAGGAGTTAGTTCTGCTGATGAACTCTTCAGCGGTATCTAGAATATCATTGAATGAAAGCATGGAAGGGCTTGGTGAGAGTGGGGGAAGTGAGGAGGAAGAAGAACTGGAAGATAACCCTGTCATCGGTTTTCACAGACGCCATAACTTGCGGGGCGAAGATGGCGAAGATAGCGACGAGGAGCTTGGTGAACACACTGGTGTGGGTGTTGGTAAGTACAATGTACATTTATGTTATTTGAGAGATTGATAGAGATTATATATATTATATATATCGGTGTACAGTAGAATACATTCCTTACGCATGTGACTGAAATTGCTTGCAAGTTTGATTGCAAGCGATTGAAGATTGTGGTGCTGGTCTTCATATATTACGTTTCCATTCATTATCTTAGGCGTAGGCTATATAATACATATATATCGGTGTACAGTAGAATACATTCCTTACGCATGTGACTGAAATTGCTTGCAAGTTTGATTGCAATCGATTGAAGATTGTGGTGTTGGTCTTCATATATTACGTTTCCATTCATTATCTTATTATAGGCGTAGGCTATATAATACATATATATCGGTGTACAGTAGAATACATTCCTTACGCATGTGACTGAAATTGCTTGCAAGTTTGATTGCAAGCGATTGAAGATTGTGGTGTTGGTCTTCATATATTACGTTTCCATTCATTATTATCTTATAGGCGTAGGCTATATAATACATATATATCGGTGTACAGTAGAATACATTCCTTACGCATGTGACTGAAATTGCTTGCAAGTTTGATTGCAAGCGATTGAAGATTGTGGTGTTGGTCTTCATATATTACGTTTCCATTCATTTTATAGGCGTATATCACGGTGTAGGGTTGATTTCATAGTATGAAATCAACCCTACACCGTGATATATACGCCTATCAAATGATGGTATTGATATTATTATTTAGTGTTTGCGAGTTTTCATTCATTTGATAGGCGTATATCACGGTGTAGGGTTGATTTCATAGTATGAAATCAACCCTACACCGTGATATATACGCCTATAAAAAATGATGATATCAATATACGGTATATATATATATATATATATACTGTATATATATATATTTATTGTTCTATATATGATATTTTGGAGAAATTTACTCTCTCTCTCTCTCTCTCTCTCTCTCTTCCTATCTTTGTTTGTGTGACTTACTGATTACTGTAGGCCACTCCTCAAACAACCCTCACAGCCACCCG
>JBAKBP010027889.1:0-29435 GCA_037953745.1 Lithodes maja | reverse complement strand
CCATATTCTTCCGACTGATGTGAACTTTCTCTACTCTCTGAACAGCCTATCTTCTTCTCTTCTCGTCCCTGTTTAACCTCCATGACCCCTTTGGTGCAGATTTAGTCAGCCAAAGTATTATCGCTTGAGTTCTCACGAGATAAGTGCCTGTTAGATAGCCTATTTTTGGAAGGGTTAACTAGAATAGGATTGATTGATGTTTGTTGCACTCGTATATGCATTTCCCTGTGTGCGATTATTCATGTTCCTGTTTTCTGCTGGTTTAGGCAATGCTAGACTGGGATAGGGTTTCTGAGTTGTGATTTCCTATGAGTACTAGGTTGCGGTTGAACCAGTACAATTGCAACGGAGACGTGGAACGCCTAGGTGGTCTTTCTGACTGTGTACCGGGGGAGTTTAGCACTGTGTTGCGAGTGAGGGCTTTTGCCTGTGCCACCCAACACTGTGCTATCTCATTTGCTTGACTTTGAGAGGATCGCCAGGAGAGAACCAGATACTAGTGATCTGGATCTCTCAAGAGAGCATCCCGTCAATTACCGTAATTTGGCCGCACAGTCTTAAGGACCTCGCTAGGCTACGAGCCGCTTGCTCAGCCATTGTCTCTTAACCTTAGATATCCCAGCTAGACTTTGCTCGACCAGCAGATACAGCATAGTATTGAAGCTTCTCCTTATGTATATTATTGTTTAAGCACTATTGATTTCATGTGTGGCACGCTTAGCTACTTCAGAGATTAGTGGCCCACGAGCACAATCTTAGTAGGCTATTGCCAGTGCATTGTCGGAGTACTTCTTCTTAATGTTTGCCATATCCTATTGCTTATTCTTATAATTCTTCTTATGTCAATTTAAAGCCTTTAATTACCAGTGAGTTATTCATTAAATTGCTGTTCAAAATCCGATACTTACTTCTTATGAGTATTCGAGAAGCATCTAACTTATCAGAAGATTCCTTGCTTGATGCTCGAGGACTATTGTTTAACGTAACGTAATAGTGCCGATCCGAAGTAGAGGGTGGAGGACTTCTTAAGTTCTTAGTTCAAGGGTGGATTACTTCGGCTTCGGCCAACACTATTCTTTAGTGTTGTAGTACTTTCTTCTTTGTTTGATTGTTGACCAGACTAGATAACTCCCGTCTTGTTATTAGTCTGTTGTGTGAAACGCTAGTACCGAGTTCTTGTATACCCCGTTATAGCAGATAGAACTCTGGAGGGTAGTGGCGTTTTTTGTTCGGCTGGCAGTACTCTGGGGTTGGGATCGTGTGTTTCCGTTGTGGCAGCGAGCCATACTCGAGTCCTGTGTAAGAGCCCTAGTGTACCCGAGTGCCCGGTCGTAACAAATGGCGACCTTGCTTAGGATTTTGTGAACAGTATAATTTTTTGCAGAGTTGTACAACATTTGTTTGTTCGTACTTTAGCGTGCATATTGAAGAATATTTTTTTTTGTAAGGCAATTAGGAGAGCATTTAAGAGACTCCAGTTAATTTAGTAATTAGTGCTTACATAAGGGAGTTTAACACTTTTGTCTCGAGAATTTTTTGTGAACTTCAGTATGTCGTGCCCTAGTATTGACGAGGAGCGAGAGATGCCAGTTGAAGAGGTGCCGTTAGTAATCAGTGAGGAGGATGCTAGAGTTTTTGTGAGTAAGCGGTACCACGTGACGGAGGAGAGGTTGACTGGGGTGAATATTTATGGCTTGCACCTGATAGCCAAGGTTTTGGGTCTATCCAATGTAGGAGGGATGTCCAAGGGGGAGCTGATTTCCTGGGTGTTGCGTGGGCGACATGGGGTTTCGGAGGAGAGGGCGTTTGGGGGGGTTCCTCCCCAGATCCCCTCTCACTCGACTCCCACAGTGCCGTCCACTCAAGTACCGGAGGTTAGCACCCTCCCACAGAGGGATGAGAATTGGAAGATTGGAGTGCCCTCGGGCGGTGCGTATGGTGGTTCCCCAGTTCTTGCCCCCCCTCCTTCAGTAGTGGCAGCTCCCTCTTCCTGCCTGTCTCCAGATATGATATTTAAACTTGAGCTTGCTAAGATTGAGAATGAATCTAGGAAGCAGGAGAATGAGGCTAGGAAGCAGGAGATTGAGGCTGAGACCAGGAGGCATGAGGCTGAGGTTAGGAGGCACGAGGCTGAGCTTAGGTACGACTCAGAGAAATATTGTGCTCAAATAGATTTAGATAAGACTCGTGCAGAGTCGACAGGGATTCGGATGGGCCGTGAGGGCCAAGTAAGAGAACAGTCCTTGTCCCACTTAGTCAAGTTGGTGCCGGCATTTAGTGAAACTGAAGTCACAGAATTTTTTAATCGTTTTGAGAAGAAGTGTAGGGAGCATAATTGGCCTGAAGAGAAGTGGGCAGCTCTGGTCTCCTCAAGACTTACGGGTAAGGGTCTGAAGGCTTATGATGCACTGCCTTTAGAGTCTTGCATTGACTACCCAGAATTGAAGAGAGCTGTCCTACGGGCATACGAGTTGCAACCAGAAACATATCGATTGAAGTTTCGGGGTGTTACAAAGACTAGGGAGGCGACCTTTCTTGAACATGCCCGGGACTTAAAAGATGCACTTACAAACTGGACACGTTCTGAGAAAGCTGAGACGGCCGAACAGTTGACTGAGCTGTTTCTGCTCGAGCAGTTTTATAAGTGTACAGGTGCAGAAATGACTTTAACTATTAAAGAAAAGAATCCAAAAACTCTACAGGAGGCAGCTGAGATGGCTGACCTCCGGCTATCATTAATTCGTGGGTGCGGGTCTGCCCAGCGTAGTGAGGCAGGTAACAAGGGGCGTGACGCCCCACCCCCCCGAGTTAGTAATATATCTTATGCAAACAAGTACAAGAGTTACGATACCAAGACTGACCACAAGACTAGCACCGTCCCATTTAAGAAGGGGCCGGGCCCTTCCCAGTACCAAGGGAAGCCCAAAGGGGAGTTAGAGTGTTATCAATGTCATAAAAAGGGGCACTTTGCAAGAGTCTGTCCTAGCAAACCACCTACAGCAGCTGTGTCTTTGGCCTGCAACATTGGTGTGTCTCTGAAGCCTTCTGAGTTTGCCCGGGGCAGTTCGTCAGAGGCTGAGGCACAGCCAATGCAGAAGCACCTGGGAGGCTCGAACCCTGCTCAGGATGTTTTTTGCGACCATAGAGGACGGGGTTGCGTGATGTGGGCGGGGCGCAAGCATGGAGTAGAGGTCTTGCGTGATACAGGTGCTTCCCAGACTTTGATGAAAAACTTGACTGGCTACCCTATAAATGCGGCTCGGGTGGTGGTGGTGCAGGGTATTAATGCAACTCGGTCATACCCGCTGGTGCGGTTGGAGTTGGAGGTGGATGGTGTGGCACGTGAATTGGATGTTGGGATTGTGGAGAAACTGCCAGTGGAGGGCGTCGACCTTCTTCTCGGCAACGACTTTGCAATGCCCGCTTCTGAGGTTCTACCCTTAGTCGTTGCCGAGAGGCCGGCCGACGTGAGTAGGGAAGAGCGAGAGTGGGTCGAGCGGTGCCAGGCACAACCCATGGCGTGTGCTGTCACCCGAGCTCGGGCAGCTAAAGTGTCACAGCCTAGTCCTCCGTCTTCAGACCAGCAGAGGAACGATCAACAGGAGGAGGCTAAAGCTGGAGTTGGTTTTAAGAGTTTTGACTCGGCGGCTCTCCTGGGTGATTCAGTATTAGCACCATTACTTAGTTCTGGAGTAGCCCCTGGGCCTGTCATCGAGAGTGACGAGGCTGGGCATGACGAGTCTCCACGACAGCAACGTTATGAACATCGAGAGAGACAGAGGGAGCAGCCCAGTATCGGGGAGGGTCATGCATTGCTCCGGGAGCAGTTAGATCGCTTGGCACCCTCAGATATACGTCGGTTGCAGCTGGAGGACCCTGAGCTCCAAACGTGTGCTAATGGAGCTGTGGAGCTCGACGAGGACGGTGATGCACAGCCGGGAGATTTTTTTTATTTAGATGGCATCCTGTATCGGCGTTTTCAAGACCCTAACCGTAGCTGGAAGATGGGGTCCGGGGTAGTGGACCAGTTGATGGTGCCGCGGGAGTGCAGGGATAGCCTACTGAGTTTGGCGCATGACACACCGCTGGCAGGACATTTGGGGGTAAGAAAAACGGTGGCGGCTTTGGGGAAGTTGTTTTGGTGGCCGGGGATGAAGTCTCATGTGCAGTCCTGGATAAACTCATGTGATATTTGTCAACGGGTCGGGAAACCAAACCAAGTTATTCCTAAAGCTCCGTTGCACCCTATTCCTGTAATTGGGCCACCTTTTAGTAAGATTGTTGTTGACATGGTTGGTCCCCTCCCTCCCACAAAGGCTGGTAATAAATTTTTGTTAACCATCATGGATGTTGCCACTAGATACCCCGATGCATACCCCATGAAAAACGGCATGGCTAAGACGGTAGTCAGTAACTTGTTGTGGTACTTTTCAAGGTACGGGTACCCGGAGGAGATTCAGTCTGATCAGGGGTCCAATTTCACCTCCAATCTCTTTAAGCAAACAATGCAACAGCATGGAATACGGGCGGTGGTATCGTCAGCGTATCACCCTGAGAGCCAAGGGGTGCTTGAGCGGTGGCATGCCACCCTTAAAAGCATGCTCAGGTGTTATTGTGCTGATAACGGAAGAGATTGGGATCTTGGATTGCCGTATGTACTGTTTGCTGCTCGGGAAGTGCCTGGTGAGAGCCTGGGATTTAGTCCAAACGAGCTGATTTTTGGACACCGAGTCAGGGGCCCCCTTAATATGCTGCGGGAAATTTGGGAAGGAACTGTGCCGCCTTGTTCCTTGTTGAAGTATGTGTTTGAAAGCCGTGAGCGCATGCTTAAGAGTCTGGAGATGGCAGGTCGGAATTTAACAGGGTCACAAGCTTTAATGAAGGACAGGTATGATCGCAAAGTGAAGCTCCGGGAGTTCATTGTGGGACAGGAGGTGTTGATTTTGTTGCCTTTGGTGGGTAACCCCTTGTCGGCGAAGTATACTGGACCCTATAAAATTGTGGAGAAAATTTCGGACCTAGATTACCTTGTTGCCACTCCAGACAGGAGGAAGAAGAATCAGTTATGTCACGTGAACCTGATAAAAGAGTATGTGAGGCGCCCCTCTGAGCCTCTCACTGTCCCTGTGTTGGCTTGTTGCGGCCGTGGTGGAGAAGGAGAGGGGGACAGTCAAGCTTCAGAGGAGGATAGCTGGGATCACCATGTTTCAGCGGATCAGTGGGCGGGGAACTCGAGCCTAAGGGCTGACGAGGCTATAGCCCATTTGCCTGAGCCGCAATTTGAAGCTATCCGTCAGTTGCTCGGTTTATACCCCACTGTATTCGCTGAACATCCAGGCCTCACTACTCAGGCTATGCATGATGTTGACGTGGGGCACCATCTACCCTTTAAGTCAATCCCATACCGTGTGCCCCCCATAAAACTACCCGCTCTGAGGGATGAGTTGGAGTATATGCTCGGTAGAGGGTTGATAGAGAAAGGTACCGTTAAATGGACCTCCCCCGTAACACTGCAGCCTAAACCAGATGGCAAGGTACGCTTCTGTATTGATTTCCGTAGGCTAAACGGTTTGACTCCAACTAACCCATATCCTCTTCCTCGGGTTGATGATAGTGTTGATAAAATTGGTAATGCTCGGTTTTTGTCTAAAGTTGATTTAGTAAAAGGTTACTGGCAAGTACCTTTGTCCGAGCGCGCTAAAGAGGTATGTGGTTTTGTGGTGGACGGGAGTACTTACCGGTGTAATGTTATGCCCTACGGACTTAAGAATGCACCAGCAACGTTTCAGAACCTGATGAATGAAATTGTCAAGGACATTCCAAATTGCACCGTATACTTGGACGATGTAATCATTTATGATGACGACTTTGAGAGCCATTGTGAGCACCTGGAGACCTTGTTCCGGAAACTTAGTGAAGCAAGTCTGGTAGTAAATTTGGCAAAGTGTGACTTCGTAAAAGCCACTGTGCAGTACCTTGGGTTTGTAGTGGGAAGGGGACAGGTGTGCCCTCCTCAGAACAAGGTACAGGCTATCAATAAATTTCCGCACCCAACCACCAAGAAGCAGATCATGAGATTCTTGGGTATGATAGGCTACTACAGACGCTTTATAAAAGGTTACTCCACGGTGTTGGCACCTCTCACAGATTTGTTATCTAAAGACAAAAAGTTTTTGTGGGCGCCTGAGTGTGAAAAGGCTTTTAATTTAGTGAAGCATTTGCTGTGTACTCACCCGATACTCAGGGCCCCAGACTTTAACAGGCCTTTTCAGCTGGCAACAGATGCTAGTGGTGTAGGGGCTGGTGCCGTCTTGCTACAGACAGACAATGAAGGTGTGGAACACCCAGTAAGTTTCTTTTCTAAGAAGTTCAATGCTGCACAAAAGAACTATTCTACAATAGAAAAGGAATTACTGGCGATTGTGCTGTCACTCAGGCACTTCGAGGTGTATGTTCCAGCCTATGGCCCAGTCGTGGTTATCTACACTGATCATCACCCTTTGAGATTCCTAAATCAATTTCACAATCGCAATATGAGACTGACCCGGTGGTCATTGATGTTGCAGGAGTATAACCTGGACATCCGGCATATTGCGGGATGTGACAATGTGATTGCGGATTGTTTATCGAGGGTAGATGATCAGTCGTAGGCTATCACAGGTGTATGATCCCGAAGAGATTGACACACGGGTAGCCTCCTGCTTTGGTTTGAGTAGTATTTTGCGCTTGGTGCTTGTTGGCTCGCGGTTGTAGCCCAGCGTATTGGGTCGTAAAGCAGGATTGTTGAGCGTTTGGTATAGAAGAAAATAGGCTGCCCTTATAGTGCAGCCGGAAAAAAACATATTAAAATATAAAAATCATATAAAAACTCTTTCTTTTTGATATAGATAATTGTATAAGTTTGTCATAGCCTATAGTGTTTGAGTAGTCCACGAACTATCAAACGGCTGAGCTGCTGTAAGCTCGCTCTGGGAGCATGATATTATGTCTTTTACTATTGTTGGGAGGAGTTATGAAATGTGAATTTTTTTTTTATAAGATGTGTTTTAGTGATAAACTCAGCGTTGTTTTAGTGCCATGCGGTCGCTGGGTGTGAGGGGTTTGATGGGGTTCTGTATATCAGATTTTAGCTCAGGGTTGAGCAAGTAAAATCTTGGGGGAGGTGTGACGCATGTCGAGTATGAGCATGCTGTACAGAACGCCCAGTCAGGCCCCACTCTCGCTAGGATCGTCAGGGCAGGAACTTTGGCTGTAGTCTGTGTAGAGTTTCCTAACTCAGTTTATGTGAACCGTTGTACTATAAGTATTATCATTATGTATTTTGTTTTCTTCTAAGTCAACGAGTTCTATTTTATATCATTAGATATAAGTATTGTGTGTGGGACTTATATACAATGATGAGAGAGAGAGTTATGTAACGACGGCCAGTGAGCGCGCCACGAGGTGTGTAGGCCTCACTCCCTCCTCCCTCCTCCCTTCCTCCCTTTCAGCGCGTGGGAAGTTCTTTGTCGATCCCAGATTGAGAGAGAATATGACGTCATGATTGCCAGTGGGCGGTCCTTAAGTAGTTTGAGATATGCCGCTAGAGGGCCGAGTATAAAAAGGGAAGACTCGCCGCATTTTCTTCAGAACTCATCAGGCAAAGCGACTTCTCATATCCCTTGCAACTATCCATATTCTTCCGACTGATGTGAACTTTCTCTACTCTCTGAACAGCCTATCTTCTTCTCTTCTCGTCCCTGTTTAACCTCCATGACCCCTTTGGTGCAGATTTAGTCAGCCAAAGTATTATCGCTTGAGTTCTCACGAGATAAGTGCCTGTTAGATAGCCTATTTTTGGAAGGGTTAACTAGAATAGGATTGATTGATGTTTGTTGCACTCGTATATGCATTTCCCTGTGTGCGATTATTCATGTTCCTGTTTTCTGCTGGTTTAGGCAATGCTAGACTGGGATAGGGTTTCTGAGTTGTGATTTCCTATGAGTACTAGGTTGCGGTTGAACCAGTACAATTGCAACGGAGACGTGGAACGCCTAGGTGGTCTTTCTGACTGTGTACCGCGGGAGTTTAGCACTGTGTTGCGAGTGAGGGCTTTTGCCTGTGCCACCCAACACTGTGCTATCTCATTTGCTTGACTTTGAGAGGATCGCCAGGAGAGAACCAGATACTAGTGATCTGGATCTCTCAAGAGAGCATCCCGTCAATTACCGTAATTTGGCCGCACAGTCTTAAGGACCTTGTGACGCATGTCGAGTATGAGCATGCTGTACAGAACGCCCAGTCAGGCCCCACTCTCGCTAGGATCGTCAGGGCAGGAACTTTGGCTGTAGTCTGTGTAGAGTTTCCTAACTCAGTTTATGTGAACCGTTGTACTATAAGTATTATCATTATGTATTTTGTTTTCTTCTAAGTCAACGAGTTCTATTTTATATCATTAGATATAAGTATTGTGTGTGGGATTTATATATATATAATGATGCGAAGAGAGAGAGAGTTATGTAACACCGACCAGTGAGCGCGCCACGAGGGGTAGGCCTAATTCCCCCCTCCCTCCCTCCTCAAGCGTGGGAAGTTCTTTGTCGATCCCCGATTGAGAGAGTATGTGACGTCATGATTGCCGTTATGCTCGCTACGGGGCCGAGTATAAAAAGGGAGGTCCCGCCGCATTTTCCTCAGAACTCATCAGGCAAAGCGACCTCTCATATCCCTTGCAACTATCCATATTCTTCCGACTGATGTGAACTTTCTCTACTCTCTGAACAGCCTACCTTCTTCTCTTCTCGTCCCTGTTTATAACCTCAATGACCCCTTTGGTGCAGATTTAGTCAGCCAAAGTATTATCGCTTGAGTTCTCACGAGATAAGTGCCTGTTAGATAGCCTATTTTTGGAAGGGTTAACTAGAATAGGATTGATTGATGTTTGTTGCACTCGTATATGCATTTCCCTGTGTACTATTATTCATGTTCCTGTTTTCTGCTGGTTTAGGTAATGCTAGACTGGGATAGGGTTCCTCGAGTTGTGATTTCCTATGAGTGCTAGGTTGGTTGAGCCAGCACAATTGCAACGGAGACGTGGGAAGCCTAGGGGGTCTTTTTGATTGTGTACCGTGGGAGTTTAGCACTGTGTTGCGAGTGAGGGCTTTTGCCTGTGCCACCCAACACTGTGCTATCTCATTTGCTTGACTTTGAGAGGATCGCCAGGAGAGAACCAGATACTAGTGATCTGGATCTCTCAAGAGAGCATCCCGTCAATTACCGTAATTTGGCCGCACAGTCTTAAGGACCTCGCTAGGCTACGAGCCGCTTGCTCAGCCATTGTCTCTTAACCTTAGATATCCCAGCTAGACTTTGCTCGACCAGCAGATACAGCATAGTATTGAAGCTTCTCCTTATGTATATTATTGTTTAAGCACTATTGATTTCATGTGTGGCACGCTTAGCTACTTCAGAGATTAGTGGCCCACGAGCACAATCTTAGTAGGCTATTGCCAGTGCATTGTCGGAGTACTTCTTCTTAATGTTTGCCATATCCTATTGCTTATTCTTATAATTCTTCTTATGTCAATTTAAAGCCTTTAATTACCAGTGAGTTATTCATTAAATTGCTGTTCAAAATCCGATACTTACTTCTTACGAGTATTCGAGAAGCATCTAACTTATCAGAAGATTCCTTGCTTGATGCTCGAGGACTATTGTTTAACGTAACGTAATAGTGCCGATCCGAAGTAGAGGGTGGAGGACTTCTTAAGTTCTTAGTTCAAGGGTGGATTACTTCGGCTTCGGCCAACACTATTCTTTAGTGTTGTAGTACTTTCTTCTTTGTTTGATTGTTGACCAGACTAGATAACTCCCGTCTTGCTATTAGTCTGTTGTGTGAAACGCTAGTACCGAGTTCTTGTATACCCCGTTATAGCAGATAGAACTCTGGAGGGTAGTGGCGTTTTTTGTTCGGCTGGCAGTACTCTGGGGTTGGGATCGTGTGTTTCCGTTGTGGCAGCGAGCCATACTCGAGTCCTGTGTAAGAGCCCTAGTGTACCCGAGTGCCCGGTCGTAACAAATGGCGACCTTGCTTAGGATTTTGTGAACAGTATAATTTTTTGCAGAGTTGTACAACATTTGTTTGTTGGTACTTTAGCGTACATATTGAAGAATATTTTTTTTTGTAAGGCAATTAGGAGAGCATTTAAGAGACTCCAGTTAATTTAGTAATTAGTGCTTGCATAAGGGAGTTTAACACTTTTGTCTCGAGAATTTTTTGGTGAACTTCAGTATGTCGGGCCCTAGTACTGACGAGGAGCGAGAGATGCTAAGTGAGGAGGTGCCGTTAGTAACTAGTGAGGAGGATGCTAGACTTTTTGTGAGTAAGCAGTACCATGTGACGGAGGAGAGGCTGACTGGGGTGAATGTTTATGGCTTGCACCTGATAGCCAAGGTTTTGGGTCTATCCAATGTAGGAGGAATGTCCAAGGGGGAGCTGATTTCCTGGGTGTTGCGTGGGCGACATGGGGTTTCGGAGGAGAGGGCGTTTGGGGGGGTTACTCCCCAGATCCCCTCTCACTCGACTCCCACAGTGCCGTCCACTCAGTTGCCGGAGGTTAGCACTCTCCCACAGAGGGATGAGCATTGGAAGATTGGAGTGCCCTCGGGCGGTGCGTATGGTGGTTCCCCAGTTCTTGCCCCCCCTCCTTCAGTAGTGGCGGCTCCCTCTTCCGGCCTGTCTCCTGAGATGATATTTAAACTCGAGCTTGCTAAAATTGAGATTGAGGCTAGGAAGCAGGAGATGGAGAATGAGTCTAGGAGGCATGAGAAGGAGATTGAGGCTGAGACCAGGAGGCGGGAGGATGAGACTAGGAAGCAGGAGAATGAGACTAGGAGGCATGAGATTGAGGTCAGGAGGCACGAGGCTGAGCTTAGATACGACTCCGAGAAATATTGTGCTCAGATAGACTTAGATAAGACTCGTGCAGAGTCGACAGGGATTCGGATGGGCCGTGAGGGCCAAGTAAGAGAACAGTCCTTGTCCCACTTAGTCAAGTTGGTGCCGGCATTTAGTGAAACTGAAGTCACAGAATTTTTTAATCGTTTTGAGAAGAAGTGTAGGGAGCATAATTGGCCTGAAGAGAAGTGGGCAGCTCTGGTCTCCTCAAGACTTACGGGTAAGGGTCTGAAGGCTTATGATGCACTGCCTTTAGAGTCTTGCATTGACTACCCAGAATTGAAGAGAGCTGTCCTACGGGCATACGAGTTGCAACCAGAAACATATCGATTGAAGTTTCGGGGTGTTACGAAGACTAGGGAGGCGACCTTTCTTGAACATGCCCGGGACTTAAAAGATGCACTTGCTAACTGGACACGTTCTGAGAAAGCTGAGACGGCCGAACAGTTGACTGAGCTGTTTCTGCTCGAGCAGTTTTATAAGTGTACTGGTGCAGATATGACTTTAACTATTAAAGAAAAGAACCCTAAAACTCTACAGGAGGCAGCTGAGATGGCTGACCTCCGGCTATCATTAATTCGTGGGTGCGGGTCTGCCCAGCGTAGTGAGGCAGGTAACAAGGGGCGTGACACCCCACCCCCCCGAGTTAGTGATATACATTATGCAAACAAGTACAAGAGCTATGATACCAAGACTGACCACAAGACTAACACCGTCCCATTTAAGAAGGGGCCGGGCCCTTCCCAGTACCAAGGGAAGCCCAGAGGGGAGTTGGAGTGTTATCTTTGTCATGAAAAGGGGCACTTTGCAAGAGTCTGTCCTAGCAAACCACCTACAGCAGCTGTGTCTTTGGCCTGCAACATTGGTGTGTCTCCGAAGTCTTCTGAGTTTGCCCGGGGCAGTTCGTCAGAGGCTGAGGCACAGCCAATGCAGAAACACCTGAGAGGCTCGAACCCTGCTCAGGATGTTTTTTGCGACCATAGAGGACGGGGTTGCGTGATGTGGGCGGGGCGCAAGCATGGAGTAGAGGTCTTGCGTGATACAGGTGCTTCCCAGACTCTGATGAACAATTTGACTGGCTACCCTATAAATGCGGCTCGGGTGGTAGTGGTGCAGGGTATTAATGCAACTCGGTCATACCCGCTGGTGCGGTTGGAGTTGGAGGTGGATGGTGTGACACGTGAATTGGATGTTGGGATTGTGGAGAAACTGCCAGTGGAGGGCGTCGACCTTCTTCTCGGTAACGACTTTGCAATGCCCGCTTCTGAGGTTCTACCCTTAGTCGTTGCCGAGAGGACGGCCGACGTGAGTGGGGGAGAGCAAGAGTGTGTCGAGCGGTGCCAGGCACAACCCATGGCGTGTGCTGTCACCCGGGCTCGGACAGCTAAAGTGTCACAGCCTAGTCCTCCGTCTTCCGACCAGCAGAGGAACGATCAACAGGAGGAGGCTAAAGCTGGAGTTGGTTTTAAGAGTTTTGACTCGGCGGCTCTCCTGGTTGATTCAGTATTAGCACCTATGTTAGAGTCTGGAGAGGCCCCAGGACCTGTCACAGCTAGTGAGGAGGTAGGGCCGGAAGAGACTCCGGGGCAGCAACGTTGCACACGGAGAGAAAAAAGGGTTGCTCAGTTTGATATTGGGGAAGGACTTGGGTTGCTTCGGAAGCATCTAGACAGGTTGGTTCCCTCAGATATTTGTAAACTGCAGTTGGAGGATCCGGAAGTTCAGAAGTGTGGTAATGGTGCTGTCGAGATTAAACACGAGGACGGGGAAGCATGTCATGTGAACCTGTTGGAGGAGTTTGTGAGGCAACCACCTGAGCAGCCTACTGTCCCTGCGTTGGTCTGCCGCGGCCAAGGTGGAGAAGGAGAGGGGGGCAGTAGGGCACAGGTGGAGGAGAGTAGGGATTGTCATGTCTCGGCGAAGCAGTGGGCGGGGGACACGAGTCTGGTGGCTGTGGAAGCGCTAGAGCACCTGTCTGAGCAGCAGTGTGCAGCACTCCAGCACCAGCTCGGTTCATACCCCACTGGTCGTGCCGAGCCCCTGAGTCTCACAACTCGGGCGGTGCGAGATGTTCCGCAGGCAGGTCATGTGACTGTTAAAAGACCGTTAGCCTCGTTGTTTCGGTGGTTTAAGGTGGGCGACGAGGCCTTGGCATGGTTGCCAGGTCAGGGTCGACCCATGGCTGCCAAGGGTGGTGGTCAAAAGGAGGACATTGAGCAGATTGGTAGGGTCGGCTGTGGTATCGCAGTGCCCGGTCGTCACATAGCCTCCCAATGCTGCTCTAGTCTAATGCAACAGCCCTACCACAGACCGACTGTATCTGGCCATGTCGCTAAAAGCGGTGATGCTGCGCAGGCAGATGTCGTCACAAGGAATGTGGGGGTGCGCATGTACGGTATCGGCGGGGAAGCCTTAGCTATAATGAACTGTGGGAGTGACTGCACGGGTGGTACTGATTGTCCCTCTCATGACCTGGCTGTTCTAGGGACGAAGGTGGAGAAGGAGGGAGACTACAGGTTAGAAGCTGCGGTCTCGGCTGGGTTGTGGGAGGGCACAAGGCATGTTGTTCGTGGAGACAGTGCAAGGCAGTTATTTACTAGGCTATGGCAGTACTTTCGCATGTTTGTTGCTTCTCCAGGCCTGAGGTACGGGGTAGAATCCGACATGCAGGCTGGAGATAGTGCAAGGCTCAGTTTAATTCCCTGCCGTATAAATCCTGCTCGACAGCCTATGGTGCAAGCAGAGCTGGATTACGTGTGGACGAAGGCTCTGAGGGATGAGGAATGTCGTGAGTGGTCGTTGCTTGTAGCTTTGTCCGAGCGTGCTAAAGAGGTATGTGGTTTTGTTGTGGACGGGAGTACCTACCAGTGCAATGTTATGCCCTACGGACTTAAGAATGCACCAGCAACGTGTCAGAGCCTGATGAATGAAAGTGAAAAGGACAATGATGCGCTGGGGCATTTCGAGATCTATGTTCCAGCCTATGGTCCGGTCGGTGTAGTTTACCCAGATCATTACCCTCTCAAGATCTTGGACCCGTTTCACAATCGGAATATGGGGCTGACCAGGTGGTCACTAAGGTTATTGGTATATAACCTGGACATAAGCCATATTGCCGGTTGTGACAACGAGGTTGCATGTGGTCGTTCAGGGGTATATGATCCTGGGTAAATTGACACACGGGTAGCCTCCTGCTTTGGTTTGAGTAGTATTTTGCGCTTGGTGCTTGTTGGCTCGCGGTTGTAGCCCAGCGTATTGGGTCGTAAAGCAGGATTGTTGAGCGTTTGGTATAGAAGAAAATAGGCTGCCCTTATAGTGCAGCCGGGAAAAAAACATATTAAAATATAAAAATCATATAAAAACTCTTTCTTTTTGATGAAGATAATTGTATAAGTTTGTCATAGCCTATAAGGTTTGAGTAGTCCACGAACTATCAAACGGCTGAGCTGCTGTAAGCTCGCTCTGGGAGCATGATATTGTGTCTTTTACTATTGTTGGGAGGAGTTATGAAATGTGAATTTTTTTTTTTATAAGATGTGTTTTAGTGATAAACTCAGCGTTGTTTTAGTGCCATGCGGTCGCTGGGTGTGAGGGGTTTGATGGGGTTCTGTATATCAGATTTTAGCTCAGGGTTGAGCAAGTAAAATCTTGGGGGAGGTGTGACGCATGTCGAGTATGAGCATGCTGTACAGAACGCCCAGTCAGGCCCCACTCTCGCTAGGATCGTCAGGGCAGGAACTTTGGCTGTAGTCTGTGTAGAGTTTCCTAACTCAGTTTATGTGAACCGTTGTACTATAAGTATTATCATTATGTATTTTGTTTTCTTCTAAGTCAACGAGTTCTATTTTATATCATTAGATATAAGTATTGTGTGTGGGATTTATATATATATAATGATGCGAAGAGAGAGAGAGTTATGTAACACCGACCAGTGAGCGCGCCACGAGGGGTAGGCCTAATTCCCCCCTCCCTCCCTCCTCAAGCGTGGGAAGTTCTTTGTCGATCCCCGATTGAGAGAGTATGTGACGTCATGATTGCCGTTATGCTCGCTACGGGGCCGAGTATAAAAAGGGAGGTCCCGCCGCATTTTCCTCAGAACTCATCAGGCAAAGCGACCTCTCATATCCCTTGCAACTATCCATATTCTTCCGACTGATGTGAACTTTCTCTACTCTCTGAACAGCCTACCTTCTTCTCTTCTCGTCCCTGTTTATAACCTCAATGACCCCTTTGGTGCAGATTTAGTCAGCCAAAGTATTATCGCTTGAGTTCTCACGAGATAAGTGCCTGTTAGATAGCCTATTTTTGGAAGGGTTAACTAGAATAGGATTGATTGATGTTTGTTGCACTCGTATATGCATTTCCCTGTGTACTATTATTCATGTTCCTGTTTTCTGCTGGTTTAGGTAATGCTAGACTGGGATAGGGTTCCTCGAGTTGTGATTTCCTATGAGTGCTAGGTTGGTTGAACCAGCACAATTGCAACGGAGACGTGGGAAGCCTAGGGGGTCTTTTTGATTGTGTACCGTGGGAGTTTAGCACTGTGTTGCGAGTGAGGGCTTTTGCCTGTGCCACCCAACACTGTGCTATCTCATTTGCTTGACTTTGAGAGGATCGCCAGGAGAGAACCAGATACTAGTGATCTGGATCTCTCAAGAGAGCATCCCGTCAATTACCGTAATTTGGCCGCACAGTCTTAAGGACCTCGCTAGGCTACGAGCCGCTTGCTCAGCCATTGTCTCTTAACCTTAGATATCCCAGCTAGACTTTGCTCGACCAGCAGATACAGCATAGTATTGAAGCTTCTCCTTATGTATATTATTGTTTAAGCACTATTGATTTCATGTGTGGCACGCTTAGCTACTTCAGAGATTAGTGGCCCACGAGCACAATCTTAGTAGGCTATTGCCAGTGCATTGTCGGAGTACTTCTTCTTAATGTTTGCCATATCCTATTGCTTATTCTTATAATTCTTCTTATGTCAATTTAAAGCCTTTAATTACCAGTGAGTTATTCATTAAATTGCTGTTCAAAATCCGATACTTACTTCTTACGAGTATTCGAGAAGCATCTAACTTATCAGAAGATTCCTTGCTTGATGCTCGAGGACTATTGTTTAACGTAACGTAATAGTGCCGATCCGAAGTAGAGGGTGGAGGACTTCTTAAGTTCTTAGTTCAAGGGTGGATTACTTCGGCTTCGGCCAACACTATTCTTTAGTGTTGTAGTACTTTCTTCTTTGTTTGATTGTTGACCAGACTAGATAACTCCCGTCTTGCTATTAGTCTGTTGTGTGAAACGCTAGTACCGAGTTCTTGTATACCCCGTTATAGCAGATAGAACTCTGGAGGGTAGTGGCGTTTTTTGTTCGGCTGGCAGTACTCTGGGGTTGGGATCGTGTGTTTCCGTTGTGGCAGCGAGCCATACTCGAGTCCTGTGTAAGAGCCCTAGTGTACCCGAGTGCCCGGTCGTAACAACCTCGCTAGGCTACGAGCCGCTTGCTCAGCCATTGTCTCTTAACCTTAGATATCCCAGCTAGACTTTGCTCGACCAGCAGATACAGCATAGTATTGAAGCTTCTCCTTATGTATATTATTGTTTAAGCACTATTGATTTCATGTGTGGCACGCTTAGCTACTTCAGAGATTAGTGGCCCACGAGCACAATCTTAGTAGGCTATTGCCAGTGCATTGTCGGAGTACTTCTTCTTAATGTTTGCCATATCCTATTGCTTATTCTTATAATTCTTCTTATGTCAATTTAAAGCCTTTAATTACCAGTGAGTTATTCATTAAATTGCTGTTCAAAATCCGATACTTACTTCTTATGAGTATTCGAGAAGCATCTAACTTATCAGAAGATTCCTTGCTTGATGCTCGAGGACTATTGTTTAACGTAACGTAATAGTGCCGATCCGAAGTAGAGGGTGGAGGACTTCTTAAGTTCTTAGTTCAAGGGTGGATTACTTCGGCTTCGGCCAACACTATTCTTTAGTGTTGTAGTACTTTCTTCTTTGTTTGATTGTTGACCAGACTAGATAACTCCCGTCTTGCTATTAGTCTGTTGTGTGAAACGCTAGTACCGAGTTCTTGTATACCCCGTTATAGCAGATAGAACTCTGGAGGGTAGTGGCGTTTTTTGTTCGGCTGGCAGTACTCTGGGGTTGGGATCGTGTGTTTCCGTTGTGGCAGCGAGCCATACTCGAGTCCTGTGTAAGAGCCCTAGTGTACCCGAGTGCCCGGTCGTAACAATACATAATGGTCAATCCATGATAGCACAGGCATTACCGAGGCAGCCTGTGTAATGGATGACAGTGCCGTGACAGTATACATAATGGTCAATCCATGATAGCACAGGCATTACCGAGGCAGCCTGTGTAATGGATGACAGTGCCGTGACAGTATACATAATGGTCAATCCATGATAGCAGAGGCATTACCGAGGCAGCCTGTGTAATGGATGACAGTGCCGTGACAGTATACATATTGGTCAATCCATGATAGCACAGGCAATACCGAGGCAGCCTGTGTAATGGATGACAGTGCCGTGACAGTATACATAATGGTCAATCCATGATAGCACAGGCATTACCGAGGCAGCCTGTGTAATGGATGACAGTGCCGTGACAGTATACATAATGGTCAATCCATGATAGCACAGGCATTACCGAGGCAGCCTGTGTAATGGATGACAGTGCCATGACAGTATACATAATGGTCAATCCATGATAGCACAGGCATTACCGAGGCAGCCTGTGTAATGGATGACAGTGCCGTGACAGTATACATTATGGTCAATCCATGATAGCACAGGCATTACCGAGGCAGCCTGTGTAATGGATGACAGTGCCGTGACAGTATACATAATGGTCGATCCATGATAGCACAGGCATTACCGAGGCAGCCTGTGTAATGGATGACAGTGCCGTGACAGTATACATAATGGTCGATCCATGATAGCACAGGCATTACCGAGGCAGCCTGTGTAATGGATGACAGTGCCGTGACAGTATACATAATGGTCGATCCATGATAGCACAGGCATTACCGAGGCAGCCTGTGTAATGGATGACAGTGCCGTGACAGTATACATAATGGTCAATCCATGATAGCACAGGCATTACCGAGGCAGCCTGTGTAATGGATGACAGTTCCGTGACAGTATACATAATGGTCAATCCATGATAGCAGAGGCATTACAGAGGCAGCCTGTGTAATGGATGACAGTGCCGTGACAGTATACATAATGGTCAATCCATGATAGCACAGGCATTACCGAGGCAGCCTGTGTAATGGATGACAGTGCCATGACAGTATACATAATGGTCAATCCATGATAGCACAGGTATTACCGAGGCAGCCTGTGTAATGGATGACAGTGCCGTGACAGTATACATAATGGTCAATCCATGATAGCACAGACATTACCGAGGCAGCCTGTGTAATGGATGACAGTGCCGTGACAGTATACATCATGGTCAATCCATGATAGCACAGGCATTACCGAGGCAGCCTGTGTAATGGATGACAGTGCCGTGACAGTATACATAATGGTCAATCCATGATAGCACAGGCATTACCGAGGCAGCCTGTGTAATGGATGACAGTGCCGTGACAGTATACATAATGGTTCAATCCATGATAGCACAGGCATTACCGAGGCAGCCTGTGTAATGGATGACAGTGCCGTGACAGTATATATATTGGTCAATCCATGATAGCACAGGCATTACCGATGCAGCCTGTGTAATGGATGACAGTGCTGTGACAGTATACATAATGGTCAATCCATGATAGCACAGGCATTACCGAGGCAGCCTGTGTAATGGATGACAGTGCCGTGACAGTATACATAATGGTCAATCCATGATAGCACAGGCATTACCGAGGCAGCCTGTGTAATGGATGACAGTGCCGTGACAGTATACATAATGGTCAATCCATGATAGCACAGGCATTACCGAGGCAGCCTGTGTAATGGATGACAGTGCCGTGACAGTATACATAATGGTCAATCCATGATAGCACAGGCATTACCGAGGCAGCCTGTGAAATGGATGACAGTGCCGTGACAGTATACATAATGGTCAATCCATGATAGCACAGGCATTACCGAGGCAGCCTGTGTAATGGATGACAGTGCCGTGACAGTATACATAATGGTCAATCCATGATAGCACAGGCATTACCGAGGCAGCCTGTGTAGTGGATGACAGTGCCGTGACAGTATGCATAATGGTCAATTCATGATAGCACAGGCATTACCGAGGCAGCCTGTGTATTGGATGACAGTGCCGTGACAGTATACATAATGGTCAATCCATGATAGCACAGGCATTACCGAGGCAGCCTGTGTAATGGATGACAGTGCCATGACAGTATACATAATGGTCAATCCATGATAGCACAGGCATTACCAAGGCAGCCTGTGTAATGGATGACAGTGCCGTGACAGTATACATAATGGTCAATCCATGATAGCACAGGCATTACCGAGGCAGCCTGTGTAATGGATGACAGTGCCGTGACAGTATACATAATGGTCAATCCATGATAGCACAGGTATTACCGAGGCAGCCTGTGTAATGGATGACAGTGCCGTGACAGTATACATAATGGTCAATCCATGATAGCACAGGCATTACCGAGGCAGCCTGTGTAATGGATAATTGTTACAGTGTGATCAATAAGGGGACAATTCCCCCCCCCCCCCACCCCCCACAAGTTTTTGTTTTTGTTTTCTAAAGTCTACAAGTAAGATGGTTTTATTGCTTATTTATTTGTTCTATGTGATTGAGGGAGAGAAAAGGAAAAACTGCCTGTGACGTGTGCTTCCCCCAAGGTTGAAAGAATGACAGGGCCAAAATCAAACATTGTTAGAGCTAAAATGTCTGGAAACACGGAGTTTGAAGCAATTTAAGTCATAGGATGAGATAAAGATGGATTCAGGGATATAGTTCCAGAGTTCAGCTGTTGAATAAAAGAAAGATTGGGAGTATTGCTTCACTCTTGGGTTGGAGAGTTGCACTGAGTAGGGGTGGGATTGTGTTGGAAGACGGGTACTACGTACCCTACGTAGAGCAGGTGGTATACACTAAAAGAGCTCTGAGGGAAATTGGTTATTGTAATAGCGATAGAATATCGAGAGAGATGCAAAATTGCAGCGAAGAGAGAGAGATTGCAGAGAATCGGTGAGTGGACGTGAGTTAATGAGACTAAAGTTTTTTTTTTCTACTTTATCTAGAAGTGCTGTGTGAGAGGATCCTCCCCACACATGCGAACAATACTAAATACAAGGACGCACTGTGCCCCCGTACAGAGTAAGAAGCTGAAACCCCCTGAGGCGGTTGAGCACACCCAGCTTTTGGGAAGCCGTTTTAGCAAGAGTGGTATTATGGTCTTTCCAAGAGAGATCATAAGAGAAAAAGACACCGAGAATACTGGGAGAAGATGAAGGGTTGATTTTTGTATTGTTGAAGTATATGGGATAGTCCTGTGTGAGTTCTTGACGGGTAGATAAATGGAGAAATTGGGTTTTGGAAGCATTGAAAGGAATAAGACTTTCTCTGCCCCATATAGATAAGTCTTTTATGAATTCATCACACAAGTTTTTGAGTTATTGCATTCTGGGGTGTTCTGAAAACTAGTTGAATAGTGTAAGGTAGAGTCGTCAGCATATGAATGGATAGGACTGAAGGTAGAGTTGATGCGATCATTTATGAATATTAGAAAGAGAATTGGAGATAGGACAGAACCTTTAGGAATACCAGAGTTGATAGGAAGAGGAAGTGAACGATGGTCGTACACAACCACAGCTATGGAACGGCCAGAAAGGAAATTAGAGACAAAGGCACAGTTGGTGGGATAGAAACCGAAGGAGGATAGTTTAGAAATTAGAGATTTGTGCTAGACTCTATCAAAGGCCTTCGATATGTCTAGTGCAATAGAATAGGTTTCACCGAAGTCCCGAAAGAAGGATGACCAAGAGTCAGTACGATATAAAAGAAGATAACCAGTAGAGCAACCCTTAAGGAAGCCATACTGGTGATCTGAGAGTAGATTATGAGAAGAGAAATGCTTAAGAAATTTGGAAGTAGGAGTAGTTTCATAATTTTAGAGATGTAAGAAATGAGAGAAATTAGACGATAGTTGGAGGATTGAGAGCGATCACCTTCTTTGGGACAGGTTGAATGAGAGCAAACTTCCTGCAAGAAGGGAAGACGTTAGAGGAGAGACAGAGACGGAAGAGTTTGCCTAGGCAGGGAGTCAGCACGGAGGCACAGTACGCCTTCTTAGTATCAAGCCCAGAAAGGTAGTAAGTACATCTTTAGAAGATATTAGCATATTAGGCATAAGTAGAAGAGAGGGTGGTGGAGAGGGAGGAATAGCACCCAAATCATCCAAGGCAGAGTTTCTAACGAAAGTTTGGGCGAAGAGTTCAGTTTTGTTAGAGGAAGAAGTGATGGTACTGCTATCAGAGTGATAAAGGGGAGGGAAAGACAAGGAAGAAAAATTGTTGGATAGGTTGCTGGCTAGATGCCAGAAAGCTTGGGAAGAGCTAGAGTTGGATAGTTCAGTGGATTTATTATTGATGAAAGAGTGTTTGGCGAGTTGAAGAACAGATTTGGACTAATTCCGGTCAGAAACATTGGAAGAATGAGATTCTTGAGTTTGAAGGTGACGGTGCCGTTTGAATGCTGCCTCCTTATTGCGGACAGCAGTAGAGCAAGCGTGAGTAAACCAAGATTTGTTTGCATTAGTCTGAGAGAAAGAAAATGGAATGTATGCCTTCATGCCCGAAAGGATTACCCCGGTAATATGTTCAGCACTCTCCGAGGGTCCCTGGCCATGGTGGCAAAAATCATTACATGGGATATCAAAGAAGTAGGCCTACTGCCGAAGAGTCTCCTAGTCAGCAGCGCTAAAGCTCCGCAAGCGCTGGCGGCTGGGAGGATTGGATGACCATACTGGAGAGATAGGACAGGTGACAGAGATAAGTTTATGGTCGGAGGATACCAAAGGAGAGATAAGATCGACAATATAAGCAGAAGGGTTACAAGTTAGAAACAAGTCAAGAATGTTGGGCCGATTTCCGAAGCAATCTAGGATCCGGGTGGGTTGCTGGACCAACTGCTTTAGGTCTTTTAAAATAGAACAGATGTACGGTAGGCTTGTTCACCAGGTTGGTCAGTGGAATGAGAGGAGAGCCATTGGCGGTGGTAAACGTTGAAATCTCCTAAGATGGAGATTTCTGCGAAAGGAGAGATAGATAGGATGTGTTC
Source organism: Lithodes maja (assembly GCA_037953745.1). Taxonomy (NCBI): domain Eukaryota; kingdom Metazoa; phylum Arthropoda; class Malacostraca; order Decapoda; family Lithodidae; genus Lithodes; species Lithodes maja. The sequence continues at coordinate 7,218 of JBAKBP010027889.1, read as the reverse complement.
CACTTTAGAGTTTAGATAGTCAAATAATTTGGGAAAGTCAGTAGAGTAAGGGGAAATATAGACAGCACAGAAATATGTGTTATGAGAGTGACAGGATTGTTTGAGCCATAAAGTTGAGTCGAAGTCGGGAACAGAGCAAGATTGTTTGTTGTGTACGTATACACAACATCCCCCTTTGTCTTTGAAACTAGGATAGAGATAGTAGGAGGGTTTCCTGTCTTTTCTCCTGTTTCCTGTTTCCTGTCTCCTGTCTTCTGTCCTCTTCTCATCTCCTGTTTCCTGTCTTTATCTTCCCTTCTTCTCTCCCCTCGTCGCCTGTCTACTCCTATTTCCTGTCTTCTCTCCCCTCTTCTCCTATTCCCTGTCTTTTCTCACCTTCTGCTCTCCCCTCTTCTCCTATTTCCTGTCTTTTCTCCCCTCTTCTCCTAATTTCTGCCTTCTCTCCACTCCTCTCCTATTCCCTGTCTTCTCTACCCTCCTCTCCTATTCCCTGTCTTCTCTCCCCTCTTCTCCTATTTCCTGTCTTCTCTCCCCTCCTCTCCTATTTTCTGTCTTCTCTCCCCTCCTCTCCTATTTCCTGTCTTCTCTCCCCCTCTTCTCCTATTTCCTGTCTTCTCTCCCCCTCTTCTCCTATTTCCTGTCTTTTCTCCCCTTCTTCTCTCCCCTCTTCTCCTATTTCGTGTCTTCTATACCCACATCTCCTATTTCCTGTCTTCTCTCCCTTTCTTCTCTTCCCTCTTATCCTATTTCCTGCCTCCCTTACTCCCTATCTTATCTCCCCTTTCCTCTCCTCCTATATTTCCCCGTGCTCTCTCCTGGCCTTCTCTCCCCCCGACCCACAACACTGTATTCACCCCACGCAGCACACCACAAACATCCTTCAACACAATTTTCCCGTAACCCTCCGGATAGATAACCTGACGCAAGCAACACATGCAGGAGAGTGAGAGAGAGAGAGAGAGAGAGAAAGAGAGAGAGAGAGAGAGAGAGAGAGAGAGAGAGAGAGAGAGAGATATCAACAAGACTGACAACACCCTAAACAATAACAAGGCAAGAACAATCGATAAACACCTTGATGTTAACAACAGATTCTATTTATCTATCTATTGCCTGACGCCGTGATCCCCGAAGGGGTGGCCACGAAGGAACCGCCCCCATGCACCTCTGTACCCATTCAGTCGACGCCCCTCCTCCCAACCAGCACCGCCTTCATCCATATACTTCCTCACTCCATCCTTCCACCTCTCTTTTGGTTTACCTCTCCCTCTCTGTCCTTCCACCTAGCTATCGTACACACTCTTTGTCATTCTCTCGCTTCCCATACATTCCATATGGCCGAACCATCTCAATGTGTACCTGTTCACACTTTCCAGCACATCTACCTCCACACCACACCTCCTTACTTCCTCATTTGTCTGTCTATCCCTCCATGTAACTCCGCACTGCACTTCTTAAGTAACTCATTTCCACCGCTCTCACTCTTGGTCTGAGTCTCTCCACCAACGTCCATGCTTCGCTTCTTTAAATCAGTGTCGGGATTACCACAATGTCACGCAAGGACTTCTTCACTTCCATACTGACCACCCTATTTCTTGTTACTGCTTTCAGCGTCCCTGCAACCCTCTTCCCCTGTTGCACCTTCTCCCTCACTTCTTCATCCAACAGAACGTAGTTTATATCAACACTCAATATCCCAAACAATAACAACAACAAGGCCAGAACAATCGATATATACTATACATAATGCTAACAACAGAAGATGTAGTATATAATTATCACCAAGGAAACTATATCAACAAGATATACATAACACCCCAACCAATAACAACAACAAGGCCAGAACAATCGATATATACTATACATAATGCTAACAACAGAAGATGTAGTATATAATTATCACCAAGGAAACAATATCAACAAGATATACACAACACCCCAACCAATAACAACAACAAGGCCAGAACAATCGATATATACTATACATAATGCTAACAACAGAAGATGTAGTATATAATTATCACCAAGGAAACAATATCAACAAGATATACATAACACCCCAACCAATAACAACAACAAGGCCAGAACAATCGATATATACTATACATAATGCTAACAACAGAAGATGTAGTATATAATTATCACCAAGGAAACAATATCAACAAGATATACATAACACCCCAACCAATAACAACAACAAGGCCAGAACAATCGATATATACTATACATAATGCTAACAACAGAAGATGTAGTATATAATTATCACCAAGGAAACAATATCAACAAGATATACATAACACCCCAACCAATAACAACAACAAGGCCAGAACAATCGATATATACTATACATAATGCTAACAACAGAAGATGTAGTATATAATTATCACCAAGGAAACAATATCAACAAGATATACATAACACCCCAACCAATAACAACAACAAGGCCAGAACAATCGATATATACTATACATAATGCTAACAACAGAAGATGTAGTATATAATTATCACCAAGGAAACAATATCAACAAGATATACATAACACCCCAACCAATAACAACAACAAGGCCAGAACAATCGATATATACTATACATAATGCTAACAACAGAAGATGTAGTATATAATTATCACCAAGGAAACAATATCAACAAGATATACATAACACCCCAACCAATAACAACAACAAGGCCAGAACAATCGATATATACTATACATAATGCTAACAACAGAAGATGTAGTATATAATTATCACCAAGGAAACAATATCAACAAGATATACACAACACCCCAACCAATAACAACAACAAGGCCAGAACAATCGATATATACTATACATAATGCTAACAACAGAAGATGTAGTATATAATTATCACCAAGGAAACAATATCAACAAGATATACATAACACCCCAACCAATAACAACAACAAGGCCAGAACAATCGATATATACTATACATAATGCTAACAACAGAAGATGTAGTATATAATTATCACCAAGGAAACAATATCAACAAGATATACATAACACGCCAACCAATAACAACAACAAGGCCAGAACAATCGATATATACTATACATAATGCTAACAACAGAAGATGTAGTATATAATTATCACCAAGGAAACAATATCAACAAGATATACACAACACCCCAACCAATAACAACAACAAGGCCAGAACAATCGATATATACTATACATAATGCTAACAACAGAAGATGTAGTATATAATTATCACCAAGGAAACAATATCAACAAGATATACATAACACCCCAACCAATAACAACAACAAGGCCAGAACAATCGATATATACTATACATAATGCTAACAACAGAAGATGTAGTATATAATTATCACCAAGGAAATAATATCAACAAGATATACATAACACCCCAACCAATAACAACAACAAGGCCAGAACAATCGATATATACTATACATAATGCTAACAACAGAAGATGTAGTATATAATTATCACCAAGGAAACAATATCAACAAGATATACATAACACCCCAACCAATAACAACAACAAGGCCAGAACAATCGATATATACTATACATAATGCTAACAACAGAAGATGTAGTATATAATTATCACCAAGGAAACAATATCAACAAGATATACATAACACCCCAACCAATAACAACAACAAGGCCAGAACAATCGATATATACTATACATAATGCTAACAACAGAAGATGTAGTATATAATTATCACCAAGGAAACAATATCAACAAGATATACACAACACCCCAACCAATAACAACAACAAGGCCAGAACAATCGATATATACTATACATAATGCTAACAACAGAAGATGTAGTATATAATTATCACCAAGGAAACAATATCAACAAGATATACATAACACCCCAACCAATAACAACAACAAGGCCAGAACAATCGATATATACTATACATAATGCTAACAACAGAAGATGTAGTATATAATTATCACCAAGGAAACAATATCAACAAGATATACATAACACCCCAACCAATAACAACAACAAGGCCAGAACAATCGATATATACTATACATAATGCTAACAACAGAAGATGTAGTATATAATTATCACCAAGGAAACAATATCAACAAGATATACACAACACCCCAACCAATAACAACAACAAGGCCAGAACAATCGATATATACTATACATAATGCTAACAACAGAAGATGTAGTATATAATTATCACCAAGGAAACAATATCAACAAGATATACATAACACGCCAACCAATAACAACAACAAGGCCAGAACAATCGATATATACTATACATAATGCTAACAACAGAAGATGTAGTATATAATTATCACCAAGGAAACAATATCAACAAGATATACATAACACCCCAACCAATAACAACAACAAGGCCAGAACAATCGATATATACTATACATAATGCTAACAACAGAAGATGTAGTATATAATTATCACCAAGGAAACAATATCAACAAGATATACACAACACCCCAACCAATAACAACAACAAGGCCAGAACAATCGATATATACTATACATAATGCTAACAACAGAAGATGTAGTATATAATTATCACCAAGGAAACAATATCAACAAGATATACACAACACCCCAACCAATAACAACAACAAGGCCAGAACAATCGATATATACTATACATAATGCTAACAACAGAAGATGTAGTATATAATTATCACCAAGGAAACAATATCAACAAGATATACATAACACGCCAACCAATAACAACAACAAGGCCAGAACAATCGATATATACTATACATAATGCTAACAACAGAAGATGTAGTATATAATTATCACCAAGGAAACAATATCAACAAGATATACATAACACGCCAACCAATAACAACAACAAGGCCGGAACAATCCATATATACTATACATAATGCTAACAACAGAAGATGTAGTATATAATTATCACCAAGGAACCAATATCAACAAGATATACATAATACCCCAACCAATAACAACAACAAGGCCAGAACAATCGATATATACTATACATAATGCTAACAACAGAAGATGTAGTATATAATTATCACCAAGGAAACAATATCAACAAGATATACACAACACCCCAACCAATAACAACAACAAGGCCAGAACAATCGATATATACTATACATAATGCTAACAACAGAAGATGTAGTATATAATTATCACCAAGGAAACAATATCAACAAGATATACATAACACCCCAACCAATAACAACAACAAGGCCAGAACAATCGATATATACTATACATAATGCTAACAACAGAAGATGTAGTATATAATTATCACCAAGGAAACAATATCAACAAGATATACATAACACCCCAACCAATAACAACAACAAGGCCAGAACAATCGATATATACTATACATAATGCTAACAACAGAAGATGTAGTATATAATTATCACCAAGGAAACAATATCAACAAGATATACACAACACCCCAACCAATAACAACAACAAGGCCAGAACAATCGATATATACTATACATAATGCTAACAACAGAAGATGTAGTATATAATTATCACCAAGGAAACAATATCAACAAGATATACATAACACCCCAACCAATAACAACAACAAGGCCAGAACAATCGATATATACTATACATAATGCTAACAACAGAAGATGTAGTATATAATTATCACCAAGGAAACAATATCAACAACATATACATAACACCCCAACCAATAACAACAACAAGGCCAGAACAATCGATATATACTATACATAATGCTAACAACAGAAGATGTAGTATATAATTATCACCAAGGAAACAATATCAACAAGATATACACAACACCCCAACCAATAACAACAACAAGGCCAGAACAATCGATATATACTATACATAATGCTAACAACAGAAGATGTAGTATATAATTATCACCAAGGAAACAATATCAACAAGATATACATAACACCCCAACCAATAACAACAACAAGGCCAGAACAATCGATATATACTATACATAATGCTAACAACAGAAGATGTAGTATATAATTATCACCAAGGAAACAATATCAACAAGATATACATAACACCCAAACCAATAACAACAACAAGGCCAGAACAATCGATATATACTATACGTAATGCTAACAACAGAAGATGTAGTATATAATTATCACCAAGGAAACAATATCAACAAGATATACATAACACCCCAACCAATAACAACAACAAGGCCAGAACAATCGATATATACTATACATAATGCTAACAACAGAAGATGTAGTATATAATTATCACCAAGGAAACAATATCAACAAGATATACATAACACCCCAACCAATAACAACAACAAGGCCAGAACAATCGATATATACTATTGTGACGCACCCAGTGCGTGGCAACGCAACCTGATTGTACTCCTTGGTACTCCACTGTACCGCCACTGTGCGGTACCTCTGTACCGCTGTACCGTACTGGCTGCCTATATTGAGTGTGACAACGTATAACTATGTTCTTTGTATCTCTGCAAAGGTCTCGTCATGTGCTAACCAGTGGTGGGTTTTGTTTTAAGCCATGTCGAGACCTTCCATTTAATATGTAGTATCAATAGAGAAGTTGATAGATAAGACAATGGGAGTTCAGAGAGAGAGAGTGAGTTGGGCTTCAGAGCGAGAGGGTAGCAATGCGCCACGCTGCCGGGGGGGTGGTTGCCAGACGTATGGACAGGTTGGCAGCCTTGCGCTTATAGCTAGGCGCGACAGGGTTGGTAGTCCATTGCCGCCTGCCTATGCTGCCTGGGCTGCCCATGTTGTCGTACTGCACATTGCCTGGAGGCTCGCTGTGTGTTCCATGATCAGGTTGCCTAGAACCTTTGAGATTCTAACATCCCTTGCCCTCTCTCCCAACTTCTCACGGTTGCACTCTTTCTCTCTGACGACATTACTCTCATTTCATTCTTCTCTCTATTTAAATGCATAACCTTCCCTTGAGGTCCTAAAGGAGTTTCAGCACTCACCTCTCGTATTACTCTTAGGACAAGCATATATTTACATGTATTAGATTTAAGGGGTTAATGTGAACAGCGATCTTCTTGATGAGGATAGTTGGTGAACGTTCTACATGTTCACGAGTTATATGCCCAGCTCATCATCCAATTTGTGACTAGACTAGTGCCATGTGTAAGAGCCCGACCATGCCCAGGAGTTGTCTGTAGAGGGGCGAGGACTTAGCCTTGATTTGCCTACCGAGCCAGGAGCGAG